>CAUYQU010028439.1:0-82212 GCA_963574635.1 Cheracebus regulus
GTCATCACTTTCAGGTATACCTATTAAGCGTAAATTAGGTCTTTTCACATAGTCCCATATTTCCTGGAGATTTTGCTCATTTCTTTTTATCCTTTTTTCTCTGATCTTATCTTCTCATTTCATTTCATTAAGTTGGTCTTCAACCTCTAATATCCTTTCTTCTGCTTGATCAATTCGACTGTTAAGACTTGTGCATACTTCACGGATTTCTCATACTGTGTTTTTCAGCTCCATTAATTTGTTTATGTTCCTCTCTAAATTGTCCATTCTCGTTAGCATTTCATCTAACCTTTTTTCAAAGTTATTAGTTTCTTTGCATTGGGTTAGAACATATATTTTTAGCTCACAGAAGTTTCTTATTAGCCACCTCCTGAAGCCTGACTCTGTTAATTCTTCACACTCGTTTTCCATTAGGCCTTGTTCCGTCACTGATAAGGTACTAGCATCCTCTGTAGAAGGAGAGACATTCTGATTTTGAGTGTTCTCAGTTTTTTATGGTGGCTTCTTGGCATCTTTATGGTTTTATCCACCTATCATCTCTGTAATTACCAACTTTCAAATTAAGTCTCTGAGTGGACATCCAGCTTGTTGATTCCCAGCTCTGGATTCTATGTAATTTTCACTGTGGTGACCCATAATGCTGGCTAAAACAGCAGCGTTGAAATTTGTGGTGCTTTTCTGCCCGGGAGTCTCTGGTCTGGCTTCCCTCTTCAGTCCCTTTTTCAATCAGCTGAATGGACTGCTCTGCCTTCACAGAGCTCCAAACATCATCCAAAAGGAGACCCAGTCCCGTTTACTCCACACCAAGAGCCGCCGGGCCAAGGTGCCGGCAAAACAGCTACGCCAGCTGAAAGGGTTGCATTGGTGACCTGTGGAGCTCTTCCGCTGGGAATGCCCTGGTCTGTGGGCATGAAAAATTTGTTGGTAAGTGTGGCGTCCACTCACTCTCTGCGCTTTCACTGGGAGCTGTAATTCTCAGCTGCTAGTAATCGGCCATCTTGGATCTCTCTCGTGATTCTCTTTTAATACCTTCCATAATTTAGCAGCTCATGAGGTGTTAAACATGAGGCTAATGTTAAAGGTTTAAACATCTGGCTCATGGGAGACATTACTAATATTTAGAACTCTGAACAATTACAAGTTATATGTCAAATTTCATAATAACTGCATTTAAGAGTAAGTTGCCATTTATTTGTTTTCCATGGTAGAAATAAAACAGATAAAACAAAAACATCTATGAGTAAAGAATTGGGGATATAGATAAAGGAGTAGTAAATAACAATTGAATATACCCTAAAATTAAGGATGCAAGCAACCTCTTCAACAAGTTGCATATGAGATAAATATCTTAGCTCACTCCACGAATTTATCCTTTGTGTTTGTATTAGATCTAAAAAGATAAATAAGAAAATTGTATTTTCCCCTGAGCCCTTATATTTTAAACATTCAGTATACTTGATTATCTGAATCTCTTAACAAGAACATGGTGATGACCAGTGAACACACCAAAAAAAAAAAAAAAAATCTCTCATGGTCATAAGATGAACAAAAAGATAGTTTTTAAGTATAGAGGGTTAATTTCTGCTACAACTTAAATATTCACCATCCTTGCTACAAAGTCTAATAAAGTAAACAAGTATGCATATATATCTTACATATATACAATATACATATATAATATGCATATATACAAAATATATTTATATGTTGTATATATGCATATATGTGTATAAAATATACGTATATACATATATATTTATATATGCATTATATATTGTATATATATTTTGTATATATGCATTATATATTGTATATATATTTTGTATATATGCATTATATATTGTATATATATTTTGTATATATGCATTATATATTGTATATATATTTTGTATATATGCATTATATATATATGTATATATCTTACATATATACAAATATATAATATACAAAATATATATGTACATATGCATATATACACACATACACAGATATCTATATCTCTACCTATCTATTGATCCCTTGAATATTCTATGTTCCCCAAAAAGCATATATTGCTTGTCATTTTTTTAATACAATGGGTACAAATTAGAAGGTTTCTTTCTTTTGTTTTCTATTTTTTAGGAAAAAACAGGAAGAAAACACATTGAAATGTAGCTCAGCCATCTAGATTTCCATTCATAACATAAATATAGTTTCTGTATCAGGGACATTATGCAATGTATTTTAGAAAATAATACAATTTTTCAATATATTTTTTGTTCTGAAAATTCCAGAAATGCACATCTAAGTGCATGTGTTACTTATATTTTGAATTGAAATTTATTTAAATATTATCATTCTCATCTAAAGCCACATAGTACTTTATTTAGAAAATATTAATCATTTAACAAATATTTACTGATTCGGCATTTCGACACTTGGATTGCAAAAAGTACCTATTTGATATCTTGTATCTCTCCCATTTTATTTCTCGACAAATTAATACAAACTTGAGGAGAAAACAAGCAAATCCCAAATCTTATTACAAAGACTTTTTGTTACAACAATTGAGTGTAGTCCATTCTGACTGATGTTATTACACAAATTTTCCATAACAAATCTTTGCAAAATTTTGCAGTAAAAATTATTTTTATATTTAAATTTTAAATAAAATAATTAATCTGTCCCTATTCACTGTTTATTTTAAATCATTTTGAAAAATTTTTTATTTTGTTAATATATATTTGCAGATTTATATTGAAATATAAAAATTGAACGATTTCTTTCTAAAATAAATGTGAAATCTGATTCTTCAAACAGGTAATTGCTTTAAAAGAATGTTCCTTGTAACCATATTTACTAACCTAAAATTTAGTATTAGACAGAATTATTATTCTTTAGGGCAAGAGAAGTCTAGTTTTATAATGCAGTAATATCAGCATCATTTACAGTGCACTAAGAAATAGCAGAAAATGTGAAAATGGTATTAAATATCTTTATGACATGCCACAGAGGAAATTGCTTGTCTAAGTGAACAGTTTCTAAATCGGAAATTCAAGTTAGAAATACAAATATGTCATTTTCTACCTCTATAGAGCTCTTTTGAAATGCAGTAAAAACAATTAGGCCAATTTAGAATTTTTGTTTTCTTTTGACATAGGTGTATGTGTGTTGGGGGGATTGGGATAGGGGTGTATTTGAAAAATAAGGTTGACAATATATGTATAATAAATCTTTCAGGTTTTGGGAAATTTATAACTGAATTCAAAAGTAATTTGACTAGGGGATATATGCCATGTGTTATTTTATTAAGGGAAATTAATTTTATAATCCTTGAATTTCCAGTGTCAATTTGATACAACAGGAATATGCTAATAACCATTTGCAAAACACACAACTTTACTGTGAAAATCAGTCATAATTTCTAAGTACAGAATAATGTTAATATTGACAATTTATACTTTATTAGAGAAGAAATTGTATTCACAAAATATGGGTTTTAAACTTGAATGGAAACGGAGATAATTATTCTATGTGAAGTAACTCACGAATGGAAAACCAAATACTGTATGTTCTCACATATATGCGGGAGTTAAACTATGAGTATACAAATGCATAAAGACTGGTATAATGAACTTTGAAGACTCAGAAGAGGGAAGGTGGAATGGGGATGAAGAATAAAAATCTACATATCGAACATAATGTACACTACTTGGGTGATGGGTGCACTAAAATCTCAGACTTCACCATTGTACAATTGATCCGTGTATCCCAAAACTACTTATATCCAAAAAGCTATTGAAATAAAAATTTATATTTTAAAAAATAAGAATTTGAGCAAGTTATCACCCTGATACTGCTAGTGCATAGGCATGTGTGGACCCCATCACAGGACCACCAATGATGCATAAGTGCATTCATCAGCCCTAATGCCACCACCACCATGAAGCATTTCATCTGGCACCCTCCTTTGGAGTGTTGTTGTCAGTGGAGCACAGCAAGTACTAAACCAGACCACAAAGCTGTGTCCAGAGAACAAAGCTGTGGGCTTGATCCCAGTCCCATGGGATTAGAATATGCAGCCCAAGCATGCTGAGGTAAGCCTTGGCCTCCATAAATCATCCAGAAATGAAGCCAGTTGACTGAATCCAACACATACCACTGCCAAACTCCTACGGACATAAATAATATAAAAGTAAAGAGACCCATCCAAAGGGTAGCAATTTCAAAGGTTAAAGGAACATCAGCCCTCACATATGAGAAAGAACCAGCATAAGAACTCTGGGAACTCAAAAAGCCAGAATGTCCTCTTACATCCAAATGACTGAACTCATTTCCAGCTATGGTCTCTAACCAGACTGAAATTACAGACAAAGAATTCAGAATCTGGATGTCAACAAAGATTATTGAGATTCAGGAGAAGATAAAACCCCATCCAAGAAACACTGTAAAATGATCTAAGAGCTGAAAGGCCAAACAGTCATTTCAGGAAAGAACAAAACTGAACTTCTAAAGCTGAAAAGTTCACTACAATAATGTCATAATTCAATCAAAAGCATTAACAGCAGAATGAACTAAGCTGAGGAAAGAATCTCAGGGCTCAAAGAACAGTTCTTCAACTCAGAGAAAAATGAATAAGAGTAAAAAAGAATGAATAAAACCTCCTATGAATATGGAATTGTATAAAGAGACGAAACCTACTACTCATTAGTGTCCTTGAAAGAGAGGGAAAGAGAGCAAGCAACTTGGAAAATTTATTTGAAGTTACTGTCTACAAAAATTTCCCAAATGTCACTACAGAAGTCAATACTGAAATTCGGAAATTCAGAGAACTGTAGTGAGATACTATACAATATGACCATCTGTAAGACACACAGTCATCAGATTCTTTAAGGTCAGCATTACAGAAAAAATATTAAAAGCAGCTAGAGCTAAGAAGCAGGTCACCTACAAAGAGAACCCTACCAAATTACCATCAGACTTTTCAGCAGAAATCTTATAAACCCTAATAGATTGGGGGCCTACATTCAGCATCCTTAAATATAATAAATTCCAACCAATAATTTCATATCTACCCAAAGGAAACTTCCTAAGTGAAGAAAAAATAAAATACTTTTCAGGGAAGAAAATGCTAGGGAAATTTGTTACCACCAGATTTGCCTTATGAGGGGTCCTTAAAGGTGTGCTAAACATGGAAATAAAAGATCATTACCTGCCACCACAAGAACACACTTCTGCACATAGACCATTGACACTAAAAAGGAACTACACAATCATGTCTGCATAACAACTTGCAATCAAGATAACAGGATCAAATCCACACATATCAATATTAACCCTGAACATAAATGAGCTAAGTGCCCTACTTACAATGCAGAGTGGCAAGTTGTATAAAGCAGCTGAATCCAACTGTATGCTGTCTTACAAAGTCTCATCTCCCATGTAATGACACCCATGGGCTCAAATTAAAAGGATGGAGAAAGATCTTTTCAGCAAACAGAAAACAAACAAAAACAGGGATTTCTGTTCTCATTTCAGAAAAAAAGAAAACAAAACAGACTTTAAGCCAACTACAATCAAAAAGAACAAATAAGAGTATTATATAATGATAAAGGGTTCACATCAACAAGAAGTTTGAAGTGGCTTGAATTTATATACAGCCAACCCTGGAGCACCTGTTTTTGGAGACCTACAAAGAGACTTAGAGACTACACAATAATAGTGGGAAACTTCAACACCCCACTGACAGTATTAGACAGATCATTGAGGCAGAAAACTAACAAATATTTTTGAGACCTAAACTTGACACTTGACCAAATGGACTTAACAGACATCTACAGAACACTTTACCCAGTTACCAGATAATATACATTTCCTTCTTCTGCACATGGGACATATTGTAAAATTGACCACATGTTTGGCAATATAGCAACTTGCAACAAATTCAATTAAAAAAACCCAAAATCATACCAACTACACGCTCAAACCACAGCACAATAAAACAGAAATAGATGCCAAGAAGATGTCTAAAAACCACAAATTTATATGGAAATTAAACAATCTGCTTCTGAATGACTGTTAGGTAAATTATACAATTCATACAGAAATCAAGACGTTCTTTGACACACACACACACACACACACACAAAATCGTACAACAGAATCTCTGTGAAATAGGTAAAGCAATGTAAGAGAAAAGTTTATAGTACTAAATCTCCACATTCGAAAGTTGGAAAGATCTCAAATTATCAACCTAACTTTACATCTAGGGGAACTAGGAAAACAAAAGCAAACTAACCTCAAAGCAAGCAGAATAAAATAAATAATCAAAATCAGAGCTGAACTGATCGAAATTGAGATTAAAAAAGGAATCAACAAAACCAAAAGTTGGTTCTTACAAAATATAGCTAAGGTTGATAGACCAGTAGCTATACTAATAAAGAAGAAAAGATAAGGGATCCAAATAAACACAATCAGAAATGACAAAGGGGCATTACCACTGACCCCAGAGAAATACAGCTTCAGAGGCTAGTATGAACACTTCTATGCACACAAACTAAAAAACCTAGAAGAAATGGATAAATTCTTGGAAACATACAAGTTCCATAAGTCAGGAATAAATTGGAACCCTGAGTAGACCAATAATGAGTTCTGAAATTGAATCAGTAATAAAAACCACACAAAAAAAGCCTTGGAACAGATGGATTCATAACTGAATTCTACCAAATAGAATTCTACCAGTATAAAGGCCTGGTACCAATCCCACTGAAACTTTTCCCAGAAATTGAGGAGGAGAGACTCTTCCCTAAATCATTTTATGAGGCCAGCATCATTTTCATACTAAAATCTGGCAGAGACACAACAAAAAGGAGACATCAGGCCAATATTCTTGCTGAATATAGACACAAAAATATTCAACAAAATATTAGTAAATCAAATCCAGCAGCACTTCGAAAGTCTAATCTAACATTATCAAGTAAGCATTATTCCTGGGTGCAAAGTTGGCTCAACATATGTAAATAAATAAATGTGATTCATCACATAAACAGAACTAATAACAAAACTCAGATAATTACCTTAATAGATGCAGAACAGATTTAAAAATATTAAACATAATTTCATCTTAAAAAAAAAAAAACTCTCACCAAACTAGACATAGAAGGAACATACTTCAAAATATTGAGAGCCCTCTGTGACCAAAACCACAGCAACCATTCTGAACTGACAAAACCTAGAAGCACTTCCATTGGAAACCAGAACAAGACAACAATTCTCAATTTTACCCCTCCTATTCAACATGGTACTGGAAGTCCTAGCCGGAGCAGTCAGGCAAGAGAAAGAAATAAATAGCATCCAAATAGAGATGTTTTGCAGATGATACGATTCTATACCAGGAAAATCTTATAGTCTCTGTCCAAAGGCTCCTACATCTGATTAATAACCTTAGCAAAGCTTGCAGGATACAAAATCAATGTAAAAAAAAATGAGCAGCATTTTTATATATCAATAATGTCCAAGCTGAGAGCCAAATTAAAATGCAATATCATTCAGAATAGCCACAGAAATAATAAAATACTTGGAAATACAGCTAAGTAGGAAGGTGAAATACCTCTACAATGAGAATTACAAAACTCTGGCTGAAAGAAATTAGAGATAACATCAAAACATGAAAAAACATTACATGCTCACGGATAGGAAGACTCAATATTGGTAAAATGGTCATACTTTCCAAAGCAATTTATAGCTTCAGTGGTATTCCTATAATATTGTACTTCCAAGAACATTTTTTTACAGAATCTAAAATATATATATATTTTACAATTTGCATAGGGGACATTAAGATGGTAGATAGGAAACAGAACTAGCTTGTGGCTCCTGCTCAGACAGACAGAGCAGTATGTGGAGACTCACATCATAAACTTTTGTTCCAAGAACTACCGCAGCAAATCAGGAAATCTGAGAGAATCTACAGACCCTTTCAAGAAACTGGATCACCACTGAATGCTCCCTGAGATAACTAAAACTGTTCATCTGCTTGTTTTCTCAGCAGGGAGGCTGGTGGTCTTGGGCAAGTTCTCGGATCTTGTCACTGGCTGCCTGGAAATAGACTCAGTGCTGTTGAGGGGACATGGTGGGAGTGAGACCTGTCTTTAGGACAGAGGGCTGCGTGGAAGCAGGGTGAAGGCTGTGATTGCTTGCTTTCCCCCATTTCCTTGGTGAACTGTTTGACTCATCAAAGGCAGCCATAATCTCCCTGGAAACATAATTCCATTGCCTTAGAAGCATAAACCCATCCCCCACAGCAGTCTCAGCAAGCTTTGCCTAAGGAGAGTCTCAGCTTAGACACACCTAATCCTAATCTCTGTCCCCACCTAGTGGTCTTTTTCTACCTACCCTGGTTTCCTACCTTGGTGTTACCTACCCTGGTATTCCCAAGAAAGAAGAAAAATCTAAAAGTCTGGAAAACATATTTGAGGGACTACTCCAGGAAAACTTCCCAGGCCTTGCTAGAGATCTAGAAATCCAAATACAAGAGGCTCAAAGAACACCTGCAAATTTAATTGAAAAAGATTATTGTATAGGCACATAGTCATCAGGTTATCCAAAGTCAAGACTAAGGAAAGAATCTTAAGGTTTTTGAGTCAAAAACATAAGGTAACCTAAAAAAGAAAATCTATCAGTAACAGCAGATTTCTCAGCAGAAACTCTACAAGCTAGAAGGGATTGGAGTCATTTTTAGCTTTCTTAAACAAAACTGTTATCAGCCAAAAATTTTGTATCCAGGGAAACTAAGCTTCATAAATGAAGAAAAGATACAGTCTTTTTCAGACAAACAAATGCTGAGAGAATTTGCCACTACTAAGTTGGCACAAGAAGAACTGCTAAAACAGCTCTAAATCTGGAAACAAATCCTTGAAATAACCAAAACAGAAACTTTTTAAAGCATAAGTATCACAGGACCTATATAACAATAACAACAAGACAATGAAAAAAAGAGGTATTCAGATAACATATAGCATTATAAATCCAATAATATATGACATCACAATACTAATGTTGAAGGTAAATGGCCTAAATGCTCCAATTAAAAGATACAGAATGGCAGAATGGATAAGAAATCACCGACCAAGTATCTGCTGTCTTCAGGAGACTCACCTGACACATAAGGACTCACATAAACTTAAGGTAATTGGGTGAACAAAGATAGTCTATGCACATGGACACCAAAAACAAGCAGAAGCAGCTATTCTTATATCAGACAAAGCAAACTTTAAAGCAACAACAGTTAAAAAGACAAAGATGGGCATTATACAATGATACAAGTACTACACCAACAGGAAAATAACATAATTCTAAACATATATGCACCTAACACTGGAGCTTTTAAATTTATAAAACAATTACTACTATACCTAGGAAATGAGATAGATGGCAAGACAATAACAGTGGGGGACTTCAATACTCTACTGACAGCACAAGACGGCATCAAGACAGAAAGTCAACAATGAAACAATGTAATTAAAATATACCCTGCAACAAATGGACTTAACAGATATTTACAGAACATTCTACCCAACGAGTGCAGAATATACTTTCAATTCATCAACAGAGAACATTCTCCAAGACAAACCACATAATACAAAACAAGTCTCAGTAATATCAATTAAAAAATATCAAAAAATATCAATCACTCTCTCAGATCACAGTGGAATAAAATTCGAAATCAATTCTAAAAGGGAGCCTTAAAACAATGTAAATACATGGAAATTAAATAACCCAGCTGCTGAATGATCATTGGGTCAACAATGAAATAAAGATAAAAATTTAAAAATTCTTTGAGCTGAATAAAAGTGATGCAAGCTCTCAAAACCCCTGGGATACAGCAAAAGTGGAGCTAAGAGGAAAGTTCATAGCATTAAATGCCTATTTTAAAAAGTCTGGAAGGGCACAAATAGATAATCTAAGCCCAAACTTCATGGAACTGGACAAACAGGAACAATCCAAACCCAAATTCAGCAGAAGAAAAGAAATAACCAAGATTAGAGGAACTAAATGAAATTTAAACAAAAAGCAACACAAAGATATATCAAACAAAAAGCTGGTTCTTTAAAAAGATAAATAAAATTGATAGACCATTAGTGAGATTAACCAATAGAAATAGAGAATGATCAAAACAAGCTCTATTAGAAATGAATTGGGAGATATTGCTACTGATACTACAAAAATACACAAGAATATTCAAGGCTAAACACCTCTATGCACATAAACTAGAAAACCTAGAAAAGATGGAAAAATTTCTGGAAATGTATAGCCCTCCTAGATTAAACCAGGAAGACATGGAAACTCTTAACAGATCAATAACAAGTGGCAAGACTGAAATGGTATTTATAAAATTGCAACAAAAAAAAAAGTCCAAAACCAGATGGATTCACAGCTGAATTCTATCGGACATTAAAAGAATTGGTACCAATTCTATTGATGATATTCTACAGGATGGAAAAAGAGGAAATCCTCCCTCCATTATTCTATAAAGCCAGTATCACCATAATACCCAAACCAGAGAATGACATAACAAAAAAAGAAAATTACAAACCAATATCCCTGATGAACATAAATGCAAAAATCCTCAACAAAATACTAGTAAAATGAATCCAACTGCATATCAAAAAGATAATCTACCATGATCAAATGGGTTTCAAGCCAGGGATTCAGGAATGGTTTAAAATTCAAAAGTCAATAAGTGTAATGCACCACATACTGGAATTTAAACAAAAATCACATGATAATCTCAATAGATGCAGAAAAAGTATTTGTCAAAATGTAGCATGGCTTTATGATTAAAACCTTCAATAAAATTAGCATAAAAGGGACATAAGGTAATAAAAACCAACTATGACAAACCCAGAGCCAACATGCCACTGAAAGGGGAAAAGTTGAAAGCAATCTCCCTGAAAACTGGAAGAAGAAAAAGATCTTTCTGTTCAACATAGTGCTGGAAGATCTAGTCAGAGCAATCAGACAAGAGAAAGAAATCAAGGGCATCCAGATTGGTAAAGAGGACGTCAAACTTTTGCTCTCTGCTGATTATATTATCATATATCTAGAAAACCCTGAAGACTCATCCAAAAAGCTCCCAGAACTGGTAAATAAATTCAGAAAAGTTTTAGGATACAAAATTAGTGTACACAAATCAGTAGCTCTGCTATATACCAACAGTAACCTGAGAGTCAAATCAAGAACATAATCTCTTTCACAATAGCTGCAAAAAAATACTGTAAAATACTTAGGAATGTACCTAACCAAATACATGAAAGACTACTATAAGGAAAACAAAAAAAAACTGCTGAAAGAAATCATAGATGACACAAACAAATAGAAACACATCCCATGCTCATGGATGAGGAAAAATCAATATTGTGAAAATGACCATACAGCCAAAAACAGTCTACAAATTTAGTGCAATTCCCATCATCATCATTCTTTTCAATACTAGAAAGAACTATCCTAAAATTCACATGGGACAAAAAAAAAAGATAGCCAAAGCAAGACTAACCAAAAAGAAGAAATCTGGGGGCATCACATTACTTGACTTCAGACTATACTACAATGCTATAGTCACCAGAACAGCATGGTACTGGCATAAAATAGGCACATAAACCAATGGAACAGAAATAGAGAATGCAGAAATAAAGCCAAATACTTAGAGCCAACTGATATTTGACAAAGCAAGCAAAAACATAAAGTGGGGAAAGAACACTCTATTCAACAAATGGTGCTCAAATGATTGGCAAGCCACATGCAGGAGAATGAAACTGGATCCTCATCTCTTACCTTATACAAAATAAACTCAACATAGATCAAATACTTAAATCTAAGACCTGAAACCATAAATTTTCTAGAAGATAAAACTGGAAAAACATTTCTAGACATTGGCTTAGGCAAAGTCTTCCTGACCAAGAACCCAAATGGAAATGCAACGAAAACAATGATAAATGGATGGGACTTAATTAAACTAAAAAGCTTCTGCACAGCAAAAGAAATCAGCAGAATTAACAGACAACTCACAGAGCAGGAGAAAATCTGCACAATCTACATATCTAACAGAGGAATAATATTCAGAATCTACAAAGAACTCAAACAACTCAAACAAATCAAAGAATAAAAAAAATCTGATTAAAAAGTGGGCTAAGGATATAAGCAGGTATTCTCAAAAGAAAATATACAAATGGCCAACAGGCATATAGAAAAATGCTCAACATCACCAATTATTAGGAAAATACAAATCAAAATCCCAATATGATACCACCTTCTGCAAGAATGGAAATAATCAAAATATCAAAAAATAATAGATGATGGTGTGGATTTGGTGAAAAGGCAACTCTTTTACACTGTTGGTGAGAATGTAAACTAGTACAACCACTATGGAAAACTGTGGAGATTCCTTAAAAAACTATAAGTAGATCTACCATTTGATCCAACAATCCCACTACTAGGTATCTAACCAGAGGAAAATAAGTCATTATATGAAAAACATACTTGCGGCCCAACATGATGGCTCACACCTGTAATCCCAGCACTTTGGGAGGCCAAGATGGGTGGATCATGAGGTCAAGAGATCACATTGAGACCATCTTGGCCAACATGGTGAAACCCCATCTCTACTAGAAATTCAAAAATTAGCTGGGTGTGGTGGCATGCACCTGTAGTCCCAGCTACTAGGGAGGCTGAGGCAGGAGAATTGCTTGAACCTACGCTACTCAGGAGGCAGAGGTTGCAGTGAGCCGAGATTGTGCCACTGTACTCCAGCCTGGTGACAGAGTGACACTCTGTCTCAAAAACAAAACAAAAACAGTAACACAACATACTTGCACTTAGATGTTTATAGCAGCACAACTTGCGATTGCAAAGATATGGAACCACCTTGAATGTCCATCAATGAGTGAATAAAAAATGTAAGATACACACACACACACATACACACACACACACACACACACACACACACACACACACACACGTATCACAGCATGGAATACTACTAAGCCATGAAAAGGAATGAAATAATGTTATTCACAGCAACTTGGATGGAATTGGAGACCATTATTGTAAGTGAAGTAAATCAGGAATGGAAAACCAAACACTGTATATTCTCACTCATAATTGGGAGCTAAGCTAAAGGACGCAAAGGCATAGGAATGATACGGTGGATTTTGGGGATTTAGAGGAAAGGCTGGAAGGAAGGTGAGGAATTAAAGACTACACATTGGGTACAGTATACACTGCTTGGGTGATGGGTGCACTAAAATCTCAGAAATCACCACTAAAGAACTTATTCATGTAACCAAACACCACTTGTTTCCCAAAAACCTACTGAAATAAAAAAGAAAAACACTCATGTGACAGCCAAGACCACCAAGTAAAAGGATCTGATTATTGCTTCCCCCTACAAAAAAAATATAACTTCTACTGCTATAGCAATAAAAAATGGAATTCTGCTTTACACTTAAGAAGCATTTGACCACTTACAAAATACTTTTATTTCCACTAACTTACTTTGCTATTCAACAGCTTGCAAAATTGCCTAGGATGACTTTTGTTATCAATCATTGTTTATAAATAAACAAACTGAGGTTGAGAAGGAATAAAACCTTGTCAGTAGTCAATTAAACTAGATATTTTCTTCATTTTACACCAATTACTTAATTTTCTCCTTGCAGCAATGCTGTAAGAAGGAATGCTGCAATAGGTATACCATTATTGCCAAAATTTTACAGATGAGGAAACTGAGGCCCAGAAGGGCAAAATATTTTACTTATCTTGTATTTTATGTTTCATGAATGGGATTTGCTTCTTGGATCATCTTGAGTCAATGATTCTTTCCACAATGCTATGCTTACTTTCTACTAAATTACTGGTTTCTAAATTAGTTTGATCTGAGAAAACATATAACATTCATGAAAAAATATAGTCAATCTTCCCCTCCATATCTGAGAGCTTCACATGTGAAGATTTAACCAGTGTGTACTGACATTAGTTAAAAAAATGAAAATAACAATACAGTGTTAGAAAATAATACAAATTTAATAACCAATATATTATAACAACTGTTAACATAGAATTTTACATTGTATTATTATAAATAATCTAGAGATGATTTAGCATATATGAGAAAATGTGCATAGGTTATATGCAAACACTATGCCATTTTATACAAGGGACTTGAGCATCTGTGGATCTTGTTATTCTAGGGGGTCCTGAAACTAGTCCCACACAGATACTGAGAGATGACTGTAAAAAGAAAAGTCAGAGTAAGGGATGGTCTGAAAATTTTCCACCAGATTTAGAGTCCACTTTAACTGCTTATAAGCTTTTATTCTTCATCCACCCTTAGTTCTTGGTCTCTTCTACACAGCTGAGGTTACCAGGAAGTAAATTTTCAGATAAACAAAATGAAATAAAATATAAAATTCATATAGAATAAGTAAGAGCCCGAACAGCCAACGTATTCCTAAGCAAAAAGAACAAAGCTGGAGGCATCATACTACCTGAATTCAAACTACACTAGAAGGCTACAGTAACCAAAATAGCATGATAGTCTTACAAAAATGGGCACACAGACTAATGGCACAGGTTATAGAACACAGAAATAAAGGTACACACCTACAACCAACAGATATTCAACAAAGTCATTAACAATGATAAGCAATGGGTAAAGGACTTTTTATTCAGTAAATGGTAGTCAGAAAACTGGCCAACTATATGCAGATTGAAGCTGAGCCCATTCCTTTCACTATATACAAAAATCAAGTCAATATGGATTGACGATTTAAATGTGAAACGAAAAACTATAATAACCCCGGCAGATAATCTAAGAAGTACCATTTTGGACATAGGCCCTGATAAAGATTTCATGATGAAGACACTAAAAGCATAAGACCTTAAACAAAAATTGACAAGTAGAAACTAATTATACTGAAGAGCTTCTGTACAGCAAAAGAAAATATCAGCAGAGCAAGCAGACAACCTATAGAATAGGAGAAAATAGTTACAAACTATCTAGCAAAGGTGAGATATCCAGAATCTATTAGGAATATAAACAAATTAAACAAAAAACAAACAATTCCATTAAAAAACGGGCCAAGGACATGAACAATCACTTCATCAAAGAAGATATACATACAGCCAAGAAGTATATGAAAAAAAAAATAGCTCAACATCACTATTAGCATCAATGAGATACCATTGCAAACCAATCTGAACAACTATTATTAAAAAGTCAAAAATAACAGATGTTGACAAAGTTACGGAGAAAAGGGACAGCTTGCAGACTGCTGGTGAGAATGTAAATTAGTTTAGCTACTGTGGAAAGCAGCTTTGAGATTTCTCAAAGAATTTGAAACAGATGTACCATTTGACCCAGTGATTCCATAACTGGATACATACACAAAAGAATATGTATTGCTCTACTATAAAGACACATGCACTCATATGTTAATTGCAGCACTATTGACAATTATAAAGGCATGGAATCAACCTAGATGCCTGTCAGTGGTAAACTGGATAAAGAAAATGCGTTACATAAGTACCATGGAATACTATGCAGCCATTAAAAGAAATGAAATAATGTCCTTTGCAGCAATGTGGATGAAGGTGGATGTCATCATCCTAAGCACATTAATGCGAGAGCAGAAAGGCAAACACACTTGTACTAACTTATAAATTAGAGCTAAATATTGAGCACACATGAACACAAAGAAGAAAACAACAGACAATAGGGCCTGCTTAAGGGTGGAAGGGGGAGGAGGGTTAGGACAAAAAACTATGCATTGAGTATTATGTTCATTACATCTGTAACGAAATAATTTTTAAACAGCCAAGATGCATAATTTACCCATGTAACAAACCTGCATATGTACCACCTGAACCTAAAATAAAAGTCGGAACTAAACACCAAAACCAAAACAAAATACAACAGCACCAAACCACTGACAAGAGAAAGTTATAACCAATGTTTTATAACTATCTTGTCATATAAAGAGTAAGACTTACCAGGTTTTTGAAGAGAAAATCATCCTAGCTGTGACTTCGCTCATTTTCTTTACTAGTCTTACTTAAATTTATTCAAAAACCCATATTTGGATAAAATAAAATCTTATGGTATATCACTGCATTTCAGAAACACATATCCATCTACATATATGCATTTAGATATGAAAATAAGTCATTTTCACATAGGCGTGTGTGTGTGTGTACACTCATATGCTTAATAATGGTACTTTAAGGTATGTTGAAATAATGTGTACTGGATTCCCAGATATGCCCTTAAGCAATTAGAACACTGATTAAAATAGATGAGAAAATGGTTGCACACAGCAGAAAACAGGCAGAGCCGACATGTAATACCTGAGAGGAAGCAAACTAATTAAGCCCATTTAGGCTCAGACAACTGAATGGGGAGAGTCTCTATGACATGCTTGTCCAACCCAGGGACCATGGGCTGCGTGAGGACCAGGATGGCTTTGAATGTGACCAAACACATATTCACATATTCATAAACTTTCTTTAAATATTAGGAGTTTTCTTGCAATTTTTTTTTTTCAGTTCATCAGCTATCATTAGTATTAGTATATTTGATGTGTGGCTCAGGACAATCTTCTTCCCCGATCTGGTCCAGGGAAGCCAAAAATTGGAAACCCCTGCTCGAGGCCCTGGTTCAGAGGAGGGGAAACCAAGCAGAGTCTATCTAGGTGAATTAAAGAAATAAAGATTGAGGCTTTGGAAAACAACCAGCTAACAACAGCTAGACAAAAAGAGACCTAAAGAGATACTCAGAGCCTGAAGTCTAGCTAAGTACTGATAGGCTCTTCTATAGGAGGAAATTACCTAAGTCAGAGAAAGAATCCACTGCAAATAAATAAACAGTCCCCAGGACGTTAAAAAGGTCATGAAAAATTTCTGTTTACAAGACCCAGATAGGAAAGACCTCCAAACATACAGATAATTAGAGTATCCAAAAAGGTGTTGTCTCAGTGGTGGGGTGAAATAGGCCTTACATTAAGTTCTAATATTTCATAATGAAGTTTAAAAAAACAAGCTCAGAAAGATCATACTATTACCAAATACCTTAAGAGTATCTAAAATAAAGCCCAGTAATATTTAGTTATATAAAAGAAAACACACCCATACACAAAATAGTACTGAACAATATAAAATCATAACACTGAATCTTAACAAAAACCTAGAAGTCATACAAAGAAAAGTAATAAAATACATCTATAACCAAGAGGAAAAAAAAACAAACAAAAAATGGGAACAAACACAGGAATGGTACACATGATACAATTAATTCAAAACATTAAAAACCATTTTTGTAAATATATAACATATACCCAAGAAGCAGATGAAATAATAAACATGATAAAGATATGGAAAATAAAAAAATTCTAAAGATGAAACACGAAGTGGATGAGGTAAAAAGATAACAACAAAACACTTTGAGAATATTAACATATTTAACACTGAAGGAGAAAAAGTTAGAAACTTTCTTGAAAACACACCAATAGAAACTATTCAAGATTAAATACAGATTAAAAAAAAAAACTAGAAATAGTTAACAGAGAATAAGGAAGCTGTGACATAATATCAAGTGACATTATATACATGAAGGTGAATTATCAGAAAGATAGGAAGGGCAGAAATATTTGTAGATACATTGGCTGAAATTTTTTGAACTTTGATGAAAGTTTTGAACATAAATATGCAATGTTTACAATAAATTTTGAGCACAAGAGCTTACCGAAAACTATACAGGCACTTCATAATCAAACTGCTAAAAGACAATAATAAAGAAAAAATATTAGAAGCAATCAGAAAAAAATGTGTATACAGTATGGAGAAAAAAATATTATGAAAGGTAAGAATAACAACTGACTTTTTAGAAGTAATCACTAATCAAGATGATCTGGTATTGACATGAAATTAACATATTTATCAAGGGAACAGAATAAAAGTAATGATAATAAAAATCATTATCATTTTTGTGCTTTTCGCTTTTATGTACCAGAAAGTTCAATAGATGTAATGATTATGCATGCAGTTGCTTAATTTTCATAGTAGCTTTATGGGTATGAATACAATTTCCTCCATTTTTATGAAGTAAACTGTCTCTTTAAGTACTTCACCTAGGTCACAAATTAGTTAAGAGACAGAACAGAAACTTAAAGCCATTTATATTTTACTAAATTTATGTTCTTAGTAATTATGTTCTATTTAATCACTGTGACATTTGCTAAAAAGGAAAATGTAGGTAGCTATAAAAATATAGAGTGCTGGAAAATACTCTTGTGTTGTTCTTGCTTTTGTAAATATATGCTAGAATTGTTCACTTTCTTGCTCTGTAGTTACTGAAAAAGGCAGCCAGAGCTGTCTGGATCTCATTTGCCTTCATGTGAATGGACTGGGGTTGGAACAATTCCTTACTTGGAGTTAAAGTGCCCTTATAGCTGAGTTGGGCTTATTGGTTTGTGAGAGAAAATCGCTTCCTTCTCTGGACCTAATAAGCAGTTTGATATGGATTGTTTTCAGTCTGTAGATCAATTTTGAGAGTAATGCCATATTAACAACTTTAAGTGGATTGTGTCCACTTTTTGATTATAAATAAAGATGCTTAAGTACATTTGTCTATGGCCTTTAGGCACACTCCCAACTTTCTGTATTCCAGACTCCATGAAGGAGGGGGAAATGTCTTTCTCTTGCAGCAAAAGTGAGGTCCATGTAATCACACTCACCACCTTTGCTGAGGAGATCTGCTGGCCATGAGGGACTGATGCATTCAAAGGGACTGGATCTTATGCACACTCTTTCTTTCCTTTCTGTCAGTTAGTGGTGTACGACTGGAATCTGGTGTACATGTTGTCTATTCTGTGACCTCAAATCATGCACCAGTCCCCTCACTAAATGGTACTATATCTTCAACCTTGGCTATGCTCATGGTATATACTATCCTGCAGCACAAACCAAATACCTAGAGCACAGTAGAAAGGTAATGATTATTATAAATTGCAATCATTCTCATAATTTGCCAATGAAGTTATTCAAAGTTTGTTTCAAGTCCAGATTCATTAATCTGAAGATATTTTGTCTGTTACAAAAAAGTTATGTGTCAACATTTTGTCATTTCCTTTTAAAATTTTAAGCTGCAAATGTTTCTATTTATAATTACAGTAGTTGATAATAATTGTATTCAGTACTATACTTGTACAACAAAGTAAACACCGATTAACTTCTGCTGCTGTGGTGAATGAGAAGGCAACTACAGCTTCCTTTGGGTATGGGAGGCACAACTGGTCTGGGAGTCAAGGGGACATGAATTTTCTTCATGCCAAGAAATTGCCCACCTATTCTTTTTAACACTATCTTTGACAAGAATAACTAAAGATTATTGTTTAAGTACATCAAGACTACAATGTGGTTAGTATCATGTTAACAGCATAGATTTTGGAACTAGGTTGATGAATTAAAATAGTGGTTATACAACCTCCCAATTATTTGACCTCAGTTACCTCAGCTACAGAATGAGAAAAATATTGGTATTCATCACAGAAGTTTACAGCAATTAAATAAATTAATATATAAAAAGTAGCTAAAGAATTCCTGGCAAGGAGTAAGTTTTATGTGTATGCTTTTTATTTATTGATTTATCAAATTATTAATGGTTATCTGACCATATACTTCAAACAGAACACATGCTATTAAGAATCTTTCCAACACTAAAATGGGTTTATATATAACATGTAGCTAAAATTTTTCTCCATTCCTTTACATAAAATATTATTTGGGATTTTTCTTTCCCCTGTAACTCATATATCTAAAATAATCACATTTTTTTAATGGAAGTGACCCTGCATTTTAGTAGCAATTTAGGACTTCTCTTAAAATGTCACACATTAATTGAAATATAGTCCACATACCATACAATTAACATATTTAGAATATATAATTTAATAGTTTATAATATATTCATAGACTGGTATAGCCATCTCTGAAATCTGTATTTAAAATATTTTTATTATGCCCAAAAGAAATCCGAAGATATTAGGTCACTTTCTATTTTCCTTCCTCTAATCCCCAATCAACCCAAGACATCCACTAATGTAGTTTCTGTTTATAAAGATGAACATATTTTACATAAAAAGAATTACACAACATTTGCTTTTTTATTGACTGGCTTCTTGCACATAGCTTAATGTTTTCCAGATTCTTTCTTACTATAGCATGAATCAGAACTTTTTATTTTCTTGCTGAATAATATTCCAGTGTATTAATCCATTTTTATTGCTGAATAATATTCTAATGTATTTTATTTATCTATTCAGTTTATGGAATTTGGATTGTGTTCACTTTTTGATTATAAATAAAGATGCTATTGATATTTGTGAACAAGTTTTGTTTAGACACAGGATTTCGTGTCCTTTGAGAGTAAATCTAGAATTCAAAGTTGGTTCAATGTATAATTCTATGTTTAACATTTTGAGGAACTGCCCACATGTTTTGCAAAGTGGCTACCTCATTTTACATTCTCATCCACAGAGTAACTCGGTTCATATTTTTTCACAACCCCACCAACACTTACTATTATCTATCTTTTTTATTTTAAAACCATCCTAGTGTGGATTAAATGGCACCTTTTTTTAGTTTTGATTTTCATTTTTCAAATGACTAATAATACTTAACATCTTTTCATGCATTATTGGCCATGTGTATATCTTTTTTGGAGATATGTCTTTTATCTGCTTAATTTTTAATTGTGCTCTTTTAATTATTGACTTTTAAGTGTTGTTACGCATTTGTGATAAAAATTTCTTAATGGATATATAATTTGAAAATATTTCTCCCATTCTGTACATTGCTACTTTAGTTTCTCAGGTATTAATTGAGTAAAGGAGTTTTTAAACTTGGTGAAATTCAATTAATCTATTTTTCTTTTGCTGTTTGTATCGCTGGTGTTACATCCAGAAGGCTTTGCCCAAACCAAGGTTACAAAAATTTACTACTGTAGTTTCTTCTGAGAGTTTTATAGTTTCAGCTCTTGTCTTAATGTCTATGAAGTAAATTTTGTATATGGTATGTGGAAAAAGTCTAACTTCATTCTTTCAAGGTGCATTGCCAGGCAGTCCATCCACATTGGTTGAGGAGACTAGGCTTTCTTCATTACATTGTCTTGGCACCCTTGTTCCAAAATGGAAAGGTTTATTTCTGTACTTTAAATTAGTTCCATCTGTATGTCTATTTTTATGTCAGTACTGCATAGTCTTAATTACTGTAACCTTGAACTGAGTTTTGAAATTGAGAAGTGTGTGTTCTCCAAATATATTCTTCTTTTACAGGGTTGTTTTGGCTATTCTATACCCCTTGCATTTTCATATAAATTTTAGAATTAGCTTATGGATGTTTGTGAAGAAGCCAGTGCAGTTTTGATATAGATTGTATTGAGTCTGTAGATCAATTTTGAGAGTAATGCCATATTAACAACTTTAAGTATTCCATGAATAGTTTGTCTTTTAATTTACGTTTCCTTCTTAATTTTTTTCAACAACGTATTGTAGTTTTTAGAGTATTATTTCAAATATTGTTCAGTTAAATTTATTCCAAAGTATTTATTCTTTTTGATGCCATTGTAAATAAAGTTATTTTAATAATTTTATTTATTAAGTCTTCATTAATATAGTAATGAAAACAACTTTATTTAAAATGGCATCAAGAAGAGAAAAATATTGATATTGATTTTGTATCTTCAATCTTGCTGAAATTTATTGTTAGCACTAGTTCACTGTGTGTCTGTGTGTGTGTGTGTGTTTGTGTGTGTGTGTGTATTCTTTAGGATTTTCAATATACAAAATCATGTCATCTACAAATAGAGATAATTTTACTTCTCTTTTCCATCTGGATTCTTTTTACTTCTCTTTCTTGTCAAGCTTTCCTAGTTAGCTCTGCTGGTACTTTGTTGAATTTGAGTGGCAAGACAGTACTTTGTCTTAGTCCTGATCTCAAAAGGGAAAATAATCAATTTTTAACCATTTCATATTATGTTAACTGTGTTTTGTTAATCAATGACATTTTTCAAGTTGAAAAAGTTGTCCTCTATTTCTAATTTGTTGAGTGTTTTTATTAGAAAAGAGTATTGGATTCTGCCAAGTGGTGCTTGTTTTTCACTCACCTCAAATTTTCTAATTTTATTTGTGACTTTCTAATTTACTTTCTCATATTTATTCTATCTATATCTACCTTAGATTGTTCTTTAGCAGCTCTTCTAAGTGGACAACTTCTGCCCTTGTCAGAACTTGAAGGAGTTTGCTCTCTCCTTTCTACCTACATTTCACTCATAATATACTCATTTATAAGAGTGTGTTTCCTAAATCTCTTTTAATGACATTTATATTTTCTTCCTGGGGCCTACTCTTTTGCCTCAAGAAAATCATGGTGTTCTAGAACATGGTTCAGTAATCTGCTGGTAGAGGTTTACTCCCTTGCTTTGAAAATTGCTCAGCATTTAAAATGGTTATATTAGTTTTGTATCCTTTATGTACATATATAAGTACATGTGGATTATTACTGCATTTTTGTTCATGTATTTTATTTTCCTGCTTTTTATTTTTCACCTCATCATTGCTCTGTTCACCTTATGCAAAGTTGACTATTACAGTCAATGTACTAATTTCACTGGGAAAAATGGTTCCTCTCTTTTGTAGAATATGGCTATTTTATTTGCATTCCACAGAATATCCTATGTTGTTTGTAAAAATGACTATTTCTACAGTGTCATCTTTAGAAATACTATTTTTTCAAATACCTGAAACTTCTTTCTATATTAATGTGTTCCTGCACCTTACTTTCAAACACCCTAGAATTAAAACTCACAGTTTATGGTGAGATATTTTGCCTTACGTTTTATTCTTTTAATGGTATGTACTAGCTCAGTCTCTTGGAGCTGCTGTAACAAAATACTGTATGCTAGGTGGCTTAGAAAAAGCACTGTATTGCTCACAGCTCTGGAGGCTAGCAAGTCCAAAATTAAGGCACCAGCAGATACAGTGTTTAATAAGGGCCTACTCCTCATAGATGGCACCTTCTATGTTCTGACATTGCAGAAGAACAAAAGGGGCCAATATGCTCTCTCAGACCTCTTTTATAAGGGCACTAATCTCATTCATGAGAGTTCTGCCTCCATGATCTATCACTCCTCAAAGGTCTCACCTCCTATTAGTATCATTTTGTGAGTTAAGATTTTGGGCATGGTGGCAGGCACCTGTAGTCCCAGCTATTCGTGAGGCTGAAGTAGGAGAATCACTTGAACCCTGAAGGTAGCAGAGAATGCAGTGAGCCCAGATTGTGCCACTGCACTGCAACCTGGGTGATAGAGCAAGATGTCATCAAAAAAAAAAAAAAAAGATTTTGAACATATAAATTTTAAGAGAACACAAACAAGATCATAGCACATACTTTGATTATCTTGGAAATTAAAAAATATACAAGTGCTTATATGGTGAATAAAATTTACAAACTCACCAGCTATGGTGTTTTTATTTGTAGGTTTATTTTAAGCCTCTCCCTCTTTCCTCACCCTATCCTCATATGCACTTACAATTTTATATAACTCTTGTCACTTTTTTCTAGTCATCTGGGTTTTGTTTCAAAGAAAATTGCTGTTTTCCAACATAACACATAATGAAGAGTGGCTCACTATGAAAAAGACAAAGATATTATTGTTTTTATATATTGTTAGTTATTTTCACATACATAGTTATCTTCCCTTATCCCTCTATTTACATCTCTCCAGTGATGCCAAAGAGAGAGCAGCAGTATTTAATGTGTAGTTTTGTTTGCTATCTAAAATCTAGCCCAAAGTAAAATGTACTATTTATATTTGCTTATAAGAGTGGAGAAAAAATTATATCATATTTGTAAAATCTCTGTTGCTTAAGTAGCCAGAGGCCATTTGAGTTTAACTCCCAGAGGATGTTGGAGTTAACTCCTATACTACAATATTGATCTAGTAACTGGATTAATTATCTAGTTTTGTGACACACAAACACACCCCACCCACACACAAATAGAGAGAGAGAGAGAGAAGAGAGGATAGATACTGAGTCGCTACCCTTTGTTTTAGGTTTCAGTGTTTAAATATAGGAAAACATGAAGATCAAATGTGCTAGATTAGAATAAACCAATCAATGTGTTCGAGAGAGAATACATGAAATACTTCTTGAAACAAAATATTTTAGTGACCAAGCAGAAATTGGAACACAGATTCATATTTTATAGAGTGAGTCTTGTGTCTCTCTATAATGATTACAAATGAACTGCCAAAATATGACTTATTTATTGTGTATTATAAGCATCTTTTCTAAGCATCTCTCTTATATTTTAGTACTTATTAGACTAATAATATTACAATATTGATACAATAATATTGTCTGTGCTTTCTTGACCAAATAGTGGCCTTAGAAAATGATGCCAAGACTTGAGCCTTGTTTGGTAGTACAGATATTATTATATCTAGTCTGTGATGCCTGCTTTGTTTTCAATTTTAATCAGAAAGTGATCCCATTGATAAAGCTGAAACAATGAGTTTCCTTCATTTGAAGTCACTCTGTGCATGTGTGGTCAAAAGAAAGTCTAGCTCTAAAGGAATGATTTCATTTAATTTGAACGTGGCATTCTGTTGCAATTCTAGTAAAACAACTACATTTTATGATTACTTTATTGACTTATGATAGATGATTCATAATTTTTAACTTAGGATCAAATAATTTGGTCAAAATACTACTAATTATGTTTTCCAATATATTGAGTACTAACCTTTACCTGCACCCAATTCCCCACCCCTATTATACTGTGCTTAAAGTCAAATAAACTTACTTTTAACTGGAAGGAATAATGGAATAACAAAAGTAATATATACAGAAGATTGAATTTTTTATTTATACATTAATTTGCAGTTCAACAGCAGAAATCATGACATTTTTATCATTTGAGATATAACAAATTTTTGTCAATATTATCAACTTGTCTTTACTAAGATTATTTTGCTATACTCACAACATTAGTGAAAAAAAGTGAAAAAAATAACAGTCATTCATTTGGTAAGTTTCATAATCTGCAAATATTATGTGTCCATTTGGACACAAAATCACTGATTTCATTTGTCATTATAAAATTTTAAAGATTTAACAAGAATTATTTTTCTTCTATGAATTCTGAAGCTTTTGTTGAAATTGACTGATGTTTTGACAGTCTAAATACAATATTTAGTATAAGCTTTGTGAAATATTATCTGTTTGATATTAGTTTTATATTGTGGAATTATTTCCTTACAATTACTTTTATAATGTGAAATTATTTCCTTATACACTAAAAAAAAAGATGGTGTTCACGATCTCTTTGGCCTCTTTTATCATAACTGCTATGTTTATGTAATATACATATGCTACTCATTTTTCAGCTGCTAATCAATTTCTAAAAAGCTTTGAATAAATTGTACAATGATTTGTTGCGGTTTTTTTTCTCCCAAATAAATATATTTGCTTCTTCAAAGTCCTACATATTTGTGAAAATGTGAGGGAAACAATTATAAGAATGTTTCCACAAGATCTGCTGTTTCCTTTGATCATTGCAGAAATGCTCTTAGAAATAAATCTATTAAATTTTAGTAATAGAAATGTAAAAGTGGGAAATAAAGTTAGGAGTGTGCAATTAGTTAACAACATGAAACCCTCTGGGCAATAGGTTGATAACATTGTTTGAATTTCCTTTCTGAGGGAATTTTTTAGTATCTGATACATATACACACAAAGACAGAAGATAAAATAGTTATAACAGCATAGCAGTAAGACTCTGGACTTGTGCCTCGAAAATGTGCTTAGCCTCTGTCCTGAAATATTATTAGATGGGTGATTTACTTAAGGCTTCGAAAATAACTTTCCTGGCAATATCTAAAAATACGTAAGATGCATTTCTCATTTTCTCTTGAATTTATCTAAATGTCCTTACATTTTCTACTCTCTGAGAGGTATGTTTAAAATATGGTTAGAATTCAACAACTAAAGTTGTATGTAGTTAAACGCTATTCTTTATTATTATGTGTTGACATATGGCTCACAAGTTTAATGGATTTTGAACAACATTTCCTCTTATGGCTTAGGACTAATTGTTGCCTCAAAAAACAGGAAACAGAACCACATGACTGGGAACATCATTTCATTTTTAGTATGAACATATTAGTTAAAAGACCTGCTACATCCGCCAAGTTTCGACTTACTAACTCTGTAACCTGGATCAAGTTACTTTTTTGTCTATAATATGGAAATAACAAGAGGATCCAACTAGGAAGACTGCGGTGAACATTACACAGCATAATCAAAGCTGTTAGAGCATTGTCTGGCACATAGTAAGCACTATGTACAGATATGCTATTATAATTAAGTGATAACCAAAGTAGTTTCAAGGGTCTAAACAGGAAAACTGTAGTCTATTAGGTATAATAGGTGCATATAGGACACAAGTGTAGAGGCATGTTTGAAGGGGTAGAGATCACCTAAACATTTTAGTGAGCTGGAAAACAAAGAAAGAGTCAAGATTTATTGAGACATTTTATTTTAAAAAAGCATTTAGTGCTCAAGTAATCTTTTGGTAACTAGCTTAATGGAATCTGTGGGAAAGAGCAGGCTCCTTTAGAGAGAAATTTGTCAGTATAAACCATAATGTCCATGATCCCTTCAACTTATCTTTGCTTACCAAGCTTTCCCATTCCCTGCCCAGCAGTTCTGAAATGTCCTATTCTTTTCCAACCCTTTAAATAACACACTCAACTTCACTCTTTTAGTATGAGCTCTACTCCACTTCATACTTCACTGACAAAAGTAAGATGATGATACTGAAACTTTACAGCATCTATGTAAAGTAACACACAACCATGTTACTCTGTTCTGTTACCTATCCTCGCTACTTCCTTTCCACTGGCAACATAACTTTTACACAACCTCTCCACAGTAAGCTCCTCTGGGCCATGCTCCACAATATGCTCTCCTCTTCTTTGTATGAGAAAATGTTCTCTTTGGAATAAATCTTAATTTTAAAACTAGCTATAAATATAAAATCATCACCCCAAACATATTATTTTTAGATAACATTTATCATTTCAGAATAGCTTTATATTTATAAACCAATTGTTATGAAACCAGAACATTCCTGTATAGCCTATACTAAGTTTCCTCTATGATTAACATCTTCCATTAGAATGATATACTCATCACTATTAATGAATTAAAATTAATACTTTATTTTTAACTACAGTCCATATTTTAATCAGATGGATGTACCAGAATACAAGTTTCTATTTCTGAGAATGTAAGTTGTTTCTAAGTTATACATTTTATGAAAATAGTTTATGATAGGAATTGGAAAATAGGAAACTTTAAATTAAGTCATGCTGTTTTAACAGTTTACTTCCAAATCTATAGGTTAATCTTCATCAGAGCATGTTTGATATTATTGTTTTGAGAACTTCATTCTGACCATCTCCCTCTTTGTGGAGAGCAGCATGCCCACTTGGCTAACAAGGAAGGCCTACATGTCATAGATTTATTCCATCTTTATTTTGTTTCAATGGAAAGTTACAATTCTTTAATTGTTTGGCTGATTGTTGTCCAGATGTCTTCTTTACCCTGTCATGTCATCTTCCATTAACACGGTCTTTAATATTATTCCTCCTTCAGTTTAAGTCTTCTTTTTAATCCTGTAGCACAAAGTAAACTCTAGTTGTGCTCTTGATGTTTGTCCATACAACCAGACTCTTCCATTATGAACAAGGAAATTTTGGTTGAGCCATAGGTCCATGCCACTTAATGTGGAGAATTTGCACCCTAATAGATACCTGTTCCCTACCTGCTTTCTTCCCCATTTGTTCAAAACCTCATGTAAATTGGTAGAAGACTGTAATCTTTGGAGATATGATATGAACTTGTGCCTGTTTTTTGAATTTTACTGAACACTACCCCCGTTGCTCCTTCTACTTTTTCTTCCTCTTCCTCTTTCTCTTCACTTCCTTCTCTTTCTTCTTTTCTCATTATCTAGTTTGGGCTAGTTAGAGTTGTTTGATATTAAAGAGTAAAAGACAAAAAGATCTTCTACCGTTTTTTTAAAATTTTATGTTACTTAAAAATTAGTCTCTACAAGGGGATTTTTGGAATTTTATTTTTAAACAGAACATTAATATTGTATATAAACAATACTAGAGGAAATACTCTTTCTGTGGGGTGTGAAAATTATTTTCTTTTTTATTAATTTTAAAACATTAATATCAATTTAGTAATCAAATGTGTACAATATTTGTCCTATTATTTTTTATTTTTATTTTTTAAACTTTTTTATTTAGATACACTTTCCAGAGAAATTATGTGATTCAAGCAGGGGTCTGCAAACTATGGCCTGTAAGCCAAATCCTGCCTTTGGCCCTGTTTTTACACAGCCCCAAGCTAAGAACGATGGTTACTTTTTTTAAAATATTACTTAAAAATATATGTGGCAGAGATTGTCCATTCCTAGCAAAATCTAAATATTGACTATATGGCTCTTCAAAAAAAGTTTGTAAGTATACTAACCGTCTTTAGGATAAATATAACATTTTCTTTCCATGTATTTTGACAGCATATTTCCTTACCAGTCTCTTAAAAAAAATGCACACATTTATCAATAAGTAAACTTGGCAATCTGTAACGAATTGCAAAATAGCAAAAGCTGTAAGTTGAATTTAGCATGTCAAGATTTTAAAGCATATAAACTACTTTCTGCTTTACTTGTGTAACTACTTAATTTTTATGTTTTTGTTTCCTTCCAAAATGGGGCCATGGATTAAGCGAATTATAACCTGTAATTTTTAATAAAAATTTTATTTTGAAAAAAGTTAAATATACAGAGAAGTTCAAAGAATAAAAAATAACATCAAATGTACAAATTATCATATTTTATAAAAATACATTCTCATATTAGTTTTAAATATAATTTAAATAAAAGTTTAATTTTGTCCAGCTTCTTGGGTCATATCCAGCTCATCAAACACTAACACCACTAACATGCCTTTATACTACAGCCTGTGTTTCTTTTTCACATTTTATAACTATTCAAATATATAACTATATCTTGATATTGTGTATGTTTATGTGTGGCTAAATTTACTAAAATGGTATCATACTGTAAGGGTTTTTGCAAAAATACAGTATAAACATTTATTAAAATGTCACTTTTTGAAAATGAGTCACTAAAATAAAAGGCCATGAGAAAACCAGAATGTGGTAGACCATTCATAACCCATACAACTTGTATCTGGCAAAATAAAACAATGAAATGACAACAAAAATTCTCAAAATTATATCACTAAATTAAAAGGCATTAAATTTCTTTTATATAAAAATACTGTAGAAAACTTAGACCTTCTAAAATGATAAAGATGATTTGACAGAAAGAACTACACGGAAGGATTCAGTATGCTAAATTATGCAGACAATGGCAAATACACAAATATTATTAAGCATTATGTATCAATGACTTCT
This sequence comes from Cheracebus regulus, assembly GCA_963574635.1. Classification (NCBI taxonomy): domain Eukaryota; kingdom Metazoa; phylum Chordata; class Mammalia; order Primates; family Pitheciidae; genus Cheracebus; species Cheracebus regulus. The sequence continues at coordinate 29,586 of CAUYQU010028439.1, forward strand.
AAGACAAAAAGGTGAGTTTAAATACAAAATGTATAGCACAAGGGCTCTCAAAGTTATTGTTCTCAAAACTCCCCTACACTCTTTAGAGTGTCCCAAAGCGCTTTTATTTATGTAGAATAATTAACCATTTAACTATAATAATCTAAATTTCTATTTTAAAAAGTGATAGTAAAACTATTATATATAAACATAAAATTTTATGAGAAATATAGTTTTCAAACAAAAAATAAGAACAGTAAGTGTCTTACATTTTTATAAATCTTTTTAATGTTGGGTTTAATTAAAAACTAGTTGGATCTTTAGACCTGTTTCTGTTTTGAATCCATCACAAAATTACACACCACATAGCCTCTGAAAAACTCTTCTGTATTTTCTGAGAACATGTAAATAAAAAAGGAAATAATATCTTAATTTTGCTTATTAAGATAATAATTTTAACCTGTTGGCTTGCAGAAAGACTCTTGAGAACCCCAAGGGTTTCCTATGACCCACTTTTGAGAACCATTGGTGAATTCGCATCCTGTTCAGTGCTGTGTATTTCTGGATCTTGTTGTATATGTAGATACTACTACTTGGTGGTGGAAAATATTGGGCTGACAAAAATTCTGCCTAAACTAATAGTGCTTTCCTATTATACTGACATCCTTCTCATGCTTACTAATTGCATATGAGCTAATTCCCATTACAGAATCACAGTTGTAATAGACTGCATATTTAACCATTTTGCATGCATATACTTTTTTTAAAAAATTAGCATAAAGCCTCTCTTATTGCACTTAAAATTCTGAAACTTGCTGTTTTCACACAATATCATGCTTTGAGATTTAATCAGACTCATACATAAACTTAGTTTATTATCTTTTGCTATAAAGTATTCTCTTACACGAGTATACCATATTATATATCTATTCTGTTATCTTCAGATGTAATAGGTTGTTTACAAGTATTTGCTTTTATTAATAATCCAGAGTTTCAAAATCATTCTTGGTTCCCCTTATAAAAATGTAGGTGAACTGAGAATGATTTTGAAACTCTTGATTGTTAATAAAAGTAAATACTTCTCAGTTTCCCCCTTGTAACAACATAGGTTCACACCTGTAATCCCAGCACTTTGGGAAGCAGAGGCAGGCAGTTCTCAAGGCCTTTCCACAAGCTGACAGGTTAAAATTGAATTTGTTTCTGACACACCTAATGGTCCATGATCATAACTGAGTTATTATTAAAGCTCAAACCTTATAGAATGGTATTGTTGACAACTTTTCTGTATCTTCTGATTTTGGAAATTTGGCTTGGGAATAAAGAAATCTTACACTGTAGGTAGCATGTAGATATCTTCAAGGGACTGAAGATGAAAAAAATAAAAAGAACTACCTATAGCCTTATTGTCACCTTCAGTTTCTGACATAAATCTATCAATGTTTAATATGGCCTCAATTATCCAGTTTTAACAGGATACAAATTTTACAGATTCTTTTATTTATAATTGACGCAGATTAATTGAAAATAAATATATTTGATATTTCTATTTAAAGTAATATATGTCCATTATAAATTTTAAATAAGAGGAAAGAATGTAAATTTATTTTATAGTAATGATTAGCATATAGAAATATTGTGAAATAGTTTATAAAGATAATTGTTTTCCTTTTTTTTTTTTTAATGAATGCACCAGTGAATTTTAATCTTGTCAAGAAAACAAAAACTGAACATATATTTTTGGGTTATCAACTACATTTCTTTTTTTTATTATTATACTTTAATATCAATTGTTTTCTAAAAGCATATATTCAAATTTGTATCCTATCATTTTCTACTTAGCATTGTAGAATAAGAATTTGATATTATGTTACTTTCTCTTTATAATCTTAATTACATCATAATTGTGCTGTTATCAAAATGAATTACAATGCGGTTGACAGAAAGACCGTATAAACAGACATTGTAAAGATTCTTTAATAACAAAAGATGCAGAGCCTGGCTATTTGGCTATGTAATGCACGTGCTGAAACAGCATATTCCCAGGGAATGAACAGCTTCCAACTTCATACAAGGTGCCCCACGGAAACCTTAAACTATGACTGATGCTAGTCAAAGTGCAGATTCTTCTAGGCATGACATGTTCTCTTTGATATTTCTGTGGGGCTCCCTGACTGGTCCAGCGATTCCATGCGATGCTGCTTGCTCATATGAAGCAAATATCTCATGTTGAACAGTCCCGGTATGCCCATGAATGTTTAGTGTGAGATATGGTGATGTTAAAGATTATTTCCAAGGATTTTCTTGCTACAGGCCCATGTCTGAGGTGCCTGAGGCCACCTCTGCAATAATACTATGATAAGTGGATGTAATATTGCATACTTAACTATTCCTCTATTATTTGCTATTTAGGCTATTCCCAATTTTCTCTGCTATAGGTAGTAGTACAGGAAACAACTTGGGCTAAAGCCATTGTCTCTATATTGGAAATATCCTTAGTTTAATGAGGGAGTTTGTTCTTGACTCTGAAATGATCATGGATAAGTATTTTCCAGAATAATAACTTTAATTATTAATGATGTTTTCTGCTAGAAAATCCAGACATTGGGCCTTAACATGATCTTTCTTAGTGTCCTCCATATCTGGTCTTATACATTTTAATTCTGTTTTAAGTAGATGCTTTGTTGCATTTCCAACCAGGAAGTAGACAAGTCTTTACAATGTAAGTAGCATGTAGATATATTCTTAGAAATTCTTAGTTAGAACATTTTTTCTAGGATAACCAGTGATTTCTGATTATGACTCTGATTAATTACCTTATGTATCATAAGTTAAATGACTAAATTCACTTTGCAGCCAAGTGTTCTTTTTTGCTTGGGTTCTAATGGAGAACATTTTATTTTATTTGACTGGCTGAAGCCTGGAGAAATCTGTTCTATACAACTATATGTCTAGTTAAATATATATGTTGCTTATGTAGTTATCCTTTACTAGTAGCTTACTATATTTATGAAATGTTTATAGGTACACATTTCATTCTAATATTGTAACATTTTTACAAATATTCTAACACTGACTTTGCCCCAGATTCCTGTATTTTAAAATAGTCTCTGTCTTCTGACTATAATATTTAAAACAAATAAATTGAGCTAAATAAGATAAATTGAACTAAATATGATTGTCAATCATAAATATATATTTTTCACAAGATCAGTTAGGATATAGAAATTAGTTACTCATTACTTTAATACATGAGAACTGTTAATTGTTAATTTTTCTCTACATCACACATCACGTCTGAACAACTCAATCTGGGAATATGTTATGTCAGTTAACCAGGGGCCACCCTAGGTACCACTGTCTTCATGGACTTTGAATTCTGTCTTCACATATCTTACATAATTGCTTTATGTTTATGCATAAATATTCTTTCCTTTTCCCTACTCAATAAAAATATTCATAGAAAAATTGAAAACTAATTCCAATTATGTGATTATATTTATAAATAATATTCACATTTATATTTAATTTTTAAAATTTTGTTAAATATTACATGAAATTTAGAAATTCATAATTGTACAATTGTACTCAATTTCCACATTCATTAATTATGGGCTATAGAGTAAAATTTGGAATATGCATTATTGTTAATTGAAGATTGAAAGTATTCATGTTTATTTGCTGAATAACCTCAAGCGTTGAACATAAAATCTGGAAGATACAGTAAAAAAAAAAAAAGTAGGGGAAGAACATGAAGTTGCTTTGTTATTGAATCTATGATGTAGACGTAGTGTCATTTGAAACATATATAAATGGTTTCTTAGGACTTGATACTATCACCCTGAATTCAATAAACAAATGAAAGTTAAATTAATTAAGAAATTCATTCTGTTTATGGATGATCTGTTTCTTATATGTGTTGAGTAACAACACTTGCACATATGCCAGACAATGCTGGGTGTCAAAAAAGTCAAAATTCATATCTTTCCACTTTCTCAAATATTTCCACAAATAAATTCACTCCATCTGTTCTCCAGGCTCACAGATAAGCTACACTGTTCATAATGGAGTTTGAATATTATCCTAGTAATAAAAGATTGGCCTGAGCAAACTTTAAGAGCAAATGAACATCAATTTAGTGATCTTTTTAGTGCTAATTGCTATTGTACTTTCAGAACCTGAATTCTTCTCAAGGGTAATGTTTTCCTCCTATTACAGTCATTTATTTCTCAACTAGCAGCTCTTAATCTCGACATATCCAATTTTTATCATGTCATCTAAAAAGATACATTTTAAGAAAGTACACTTATGTCATTTTTCTGCCTTAAGGAGAACAGATGTTATTATTAAAAACACAACTGTTTTCACCCATTTCTACTTGCTGCTTTAAAGTTTCACATTTCCACACATTGTTGACCAGCCTCATTCTGTAATTTGAACTAAGAGATCAACGTGGATGTAATCATAAGCGAAGTGGAGAAATTCAGTTAGCTGACACAGAGAAATTTCTACCCTCAGCATTAGCTATGTAATATACTGGCAGTGGAGGGCAATGGATGTGGAGAGACGTGAAAGCAATCAGCTGGCTTTCATTCAGTGAGATGGAAGAGCCTGTCAAAGACACCAACAACTAATCAGCTGTAGACACTGATTGATGCTTTTGCCTGCATTCAAATCTATCATAGTGACCAAGTAATGTCTATCGTTTACCCAGTGGATGGATAAACTGGAGCTAATATATGGTTTCTAAGCAAATAGATAATTAATTCTGCTTAATATGTGGGGGCTAAAGCTTAAATCTCCCAAATTGCAACCTTTTCCTTAAGAGAGAGAGAAAAGCAAGTTGTGGTTGACTAGGCAATAATGATATTTTTTGCAAGTAACAAATTTGCTGTGTTAGATTTTATTTCAGCTAGCACTTTGCAATTGTCAGCTGCTATTAAATCTGTCACCAAATTTAATAACATGTTAATTAAAATGGCTGAAGAAGATACAAATTGATGAACTAAAAGAGGCAGAGGATTTTCTGTTACATTACTTCCTAGAATAGAAATTATTTCTCCATGTGATTTTATGCTTTCTTTTTCTCTTTCATAGATAATTTTTAAAAATTTGTACACATTAAGTTAATTGTATTTTATTATTACTTGGCTTTTAATTAATTGCAGAGCATGCCAAAGAATGACTTTATAATGACTTATAAATCCAACATTGTTCACCAATCAATGTCAAAGAAAGATGGTTTGAACATGTATTGTCAAGTGATAATTTTAGGTATAACTTTTAAAAAGAACAAGATCTTTATTGAAGTAAATAAAAAACTACTAACTAGGAAAGGGAAAATGAGGTTCACTTTCAAGAATGCCATAGAACAACTTAGACTAGTTTGTTAATCATCAAATTTTGGTAGGCCAGGTGCAATGGCTCATTTCTGTAATCCCAGTACTTTGGGAAGGTGAGGCAGAAAGATCGCCTGAGCTCAGAGTTTGAGACCAACCTGGGTAACATAGTGAGACTCCATCTCTACAAAAAATTAAAAAACTACCCAGGTGATGCACACCTGTAGTCCTGGCTACTTGGGAGGCTGAAGCAGGAGGATCATTGGAGCCCAGGAATTTGAGGCTGCAGTAAGCCAAGATTGCATGACTGCAAGACCCTGTCTGAAGGAAAATAAAATAAAATTTTGAGAGTTATTTGGTGTTAATAAAATAAATTATTCTAAAACATTGAGAAGTCTCTGTAGAATGAATAATTTTAAATGATAAGAGGAAAATTTAAGTGAATTTGTATTATGTCAATAATAACAGAATATCTGAAATTACATTGGGTCATTCTTCTGTGATTAAATTACATATTAGAGAATTTTTATTTGTTAGATTTTCATAAATAATTTATATAAAGCAAATCTAATAAATACATTTTTACTAGACTAAGTTCAAATTAAGATTAACTGGTCTTACCAAAAATGTGCAAAGTACTTAAATAAAATTACCAAAGAAACTTACATAAAAAAGTGAGGAATTCTATGTCTTTAATAAACATACAGGGTTAAAAAATAAAGCTGGTTGTGGGCAATAATCTTAATATACAATGGATTAAATTTCTCTAATTTGCTACACCCTTAACATTTTATCCAGGCTATCCAAAATGGAATCACTAAAATTATCTGAGTGCTCTTAATACTACATCACCCTATTATCTAAATGGTTATTACAGAGTCAAAAAGATATTCAATTCTGTAAAAAGAAGCAGGATGAGATAATTTTAAAAAAAGCAATCATACATGTTACTCAATGGCAAATCTTGGAGCTTTATTAAAGGGCAAGAACAAAGGGACTCCTGCTCATAAATCCTATATTTTTATATTTTTAATAAATTATGCTAAATAACTTTGAAGTTGGTGATGCATAATAATAAATAAGGGAAATAGAATACTAATAAAATACCAAAATTTTCACTAAAAAGAGTAACATACAGTCAACAACTACATATGGGGGAAGGTGAAAACCTATCTGACCAGAAATCAAAATAAACTAATTCAAACTTAAAGATTGTGTACCTTTTGAAAGACAACTTGAAATATAGCAGAGACCTGGCTATGCAGGTAGAAGATACCAACACAATTGATGATGGGAATGTAAATTTGAAAACTCTTTAGCAATTTATAAAGCAAATCATAAACAGCTGAAGTTTTTTACTTTTCTCATTATACTTTTGAGATATATTCCAGAAAAGAATGCAAAAGACACAAAACAAAAATTAAAATAAATATTTATTGTGATATAATTAATAATAGATTAATTTTGGCAGAAAGCACATAAAAATATTCAAAAGTAGGAAAACAAGCAAATTTTTAAAATTCTATGATAAAATCAGAGATTAAGTTGGTCAAGGAATTGTTCCACAATAAGTAAAAAAGTGAAAAAGCAATATATATTTTAAAATAGTATTTATATATGTACATTTATATATTATATACTGGTATCTTATTTTTTACATATGTTTGTGCATATTTTTGAAATATTTCTTTAAAACACGAATAAATATAGGAGGAATACTCTTTGAACTTTCAATATCAGAACTTAGGAAACTAATAGATTCAGACAACATTTTATATCTTTCTGTCTTACTAGGTACTATCTGAGACTCAATATTTGAATAATTTAGTATGCCTCAATTTGAACTTGCTATCCAAAACTGCATTACCTGAACTCAAGACACAAAAGATTTAGATAGTAAGGCAAACTTGTATATCCAATTATTAAGAATTGTGTCTGTATAATGGGAATGGACTATGTTCTTCTCTCTTCTATTTTCTATATTCTTCAAACTTTATATGAATATTTATTTGGTTTAATAATAGAGAAAATAATGTGCTAGAGAGAAACTCTCTTTCATATAACACAGAAAGGGAGAGAGAATTTTATAAACTAAATTTCTGGTCATTTTTCTTTACATTTTACATTAAAGATATTATTTTGTTATGACACATTAAGATAATATATGTAACATGTTTGAAACTGTGTCTGAAACATTTTAAGTAATCAATAAATGATAGGCTAACATAATAGTCACAATTTATTTACTATTATAAAGTAATATGTTATTCCTCATAATGTCTCTATAAAACATTCTGGGTAGGAGTTATTATTTTTGTGTTCCAAAATAAGAAAACAACAGCTCATATAGTTTTATGTTGCTCAAAGTGACACTACAGTTAATATCAAGAATTGATGAGAGTTAACAGCAGTTTATGGCAGGCTTGTTTCTAGCATCCTGTAGCTGTGGCTTTGCTAGACCACTGAGAACCTTTCTGGCTCACAGTGGGGACAGTTACCAGCAAAGACCTAGGAATATGTGTTTACAAGAAGCAATGTTGGGGGCAGTACACTGTATTTTGGCTACTATTGATCCATCCATAGGCACCACTCCCTGCTCATACTGCTGCCTCCCCCTGCCACTCCCACTCTCTAATTATTACTTCAGTAGTTCTTCCCTAGGCCAGTTTCTCTTCTCTCTGGACAGTCACTGGTACCTATTATTAAATATCTTCCTTAAGAAAACACTCTGGCCCCAGGCAGGGGACTTCAGGGCAATGGTTGGAAAACAGTTGAACATTAGAAGTGACATCTACAAAGTCAAGCCCAATGCAATTCTTGAGCATTCACTATATCCCTTTCCCAGAGAAAAAGCAACATCTGTAAACTAGTTCTTCTTAACTGTGTGGCTATTCAATCATATTCAGCTTTTTCTTTAAAATTATTTTGTTTGTACAAGATCCTCTGCTTCTCTTATATTTACTTCCCATTTTCTGGCATACTGCTCAGAGCATGCCATATATTTAATATATTTCACATAAATACATGCATATTTGAACAAGTATGATGAATTGTGAAACTAAAACATGTTGGTCTCAATTTCTGTTCATCACAAAAAGGAACAAAACTGAAAGAGGAAGGAATGGTGAGATGAATGTGGTTCTTGAATTATTCTGGCTCTAAAGAGCCTTAACAAAGGTTGTTAACCTTTATTCCTGCCCAATAAAATTATCTTTGCCAAACGATTATTTTAGAAGCCAAGTGGCAGGTGTATTGCTTCTAGCTCACTGATCCTGCAGGGAAACCCACTATCCCACAGCTGGCTTTGAGACTTGTACCATAGATTAAATTGCTTGGTTAGAGGGGAAAATCAATTGCTATTTTTACAAAAACTACACAAAATGCTTGCAATCTACAATCTAATCAAATTCTAAAAGCCCCTCATAGATTAGTTTTATTTGCTTATTTTATACTGCAGAACTGATGACATTTCTCACAGAACCTGAACTGCCTCATTTCTTCCTACTACATCACTGGAGCACTGGTTTTCCTGAGAGTCACCAGGAAGAAATAAGTCCTTGAGAAATTGTTCATCTTTGGGATATTTTGTACTTTTTGTTGATTTTTTTAATGCAGCCTATTAATTTTATTCCTGTATGCACCACTCTATTTCTGTTTCTTTGGCCATCTACTCTAATTTATGTTGTGGGTAGGAATAGCAAATAACCTATCATCAAAGATAATTACTCCACCATTCTAGAATCACTTATAAGGGCATCAAACATTCATTCAATAAACACTTATAGAATATCTACTTACTAGTAAAGAGGGAGTTAAAAACAATTGGGAAAAAAATCACTCCTAGACTGCCAAAATAGAAAGACTCAATTCTCTATTTTTATCCCAAATATGTATATGTGTATATATATATATATATATATATATATATATGTTTATAAACATATCTATATCACATGTTACATAAACATAGCATGTATTACACATTAGCCATATTTTATATTACATAGATAGAAACATTATATATAATGGATACACTTCTAAATGAAGTATTTGATACTTAATTTTAACTCACAAAACACAAACTACCTCCTCATACTCCTACACACACACTCACATGAGTGTGCATGCTATGGCAGGTTATTTATATTCACTTTCTCTATATCCCTCAATATTTTTATAGTAAGTGGATTATATTCCTAGTACATAATATTTTAGAAGTGTCGTTTCCTTTTGTTTTAGTGGAAATGTGTTTTTTAAATAAACTTCAAGCCATTTTAAAACAACTCCTTTTTAAGTGAGGGCAGTATTCAGAGTGTTGGCACATCTATTACTGACCAGTGCCAGATTTGATTTAGATACTTTTAAAGTTGAGAGAATGGGAACTTCCTACTTCTGCATTTCAGCATGAGCACTTCATATCCAGTTGATTGAATTATAACTGACTGGAGGAAGTACAAGCATTGAGGACATCTATTTGAAATGTAAATATATTTCTTTGAAATGCTTTCTTCCCCTGACAGACACAAACTTCAAACAAAGCTTTATGCATGTACTGCAGTGGGAGGATATTTTAAATACTACAGAGTCAAGATTGTGATTAGCTTAATTACAGTTTCCAAATCACAAAATTCTGGAGGTGACCAAGAGAAAACAACTGACACATGTGAAGGGAAAAACTACAGGGTGATGGTTTCTGTACAATGGCCAAAAAATGAAGAACTTGTTGTAGTCTAATAGTTTTCCGCAAAGACAGAATATTGTTAGGTTCTAGCTTTCATTTAGAACTTTTCATTGCTTATTACTTATTTAATACTTGAATTCCATTGGCACAAAACCTTTGCCCTCTTACCCTGAATAAGAGGCCTTACAGTCACTATAAGAGCAAAAGCTGTATCAAAATATTGAATTTAACTGGATAAGATTGTCCCAAATATTACTTTTTTTTTTTTTTTAACTAACTTAGAAATTCTTCAAACAGGCAAATTTTGCTTTGAAGTTGTCCCTCACTGTAGGTTTATCTCACACATTTCCGCTCTGTTACTCCTGGTTACCCAACATACTGATAATGATATTTTCATTAACAAGGCAAAATAAATGACATTAGACTACTTGATTGATAGCCTAGCACATCTTGCTGCATCTCTTTTCCCCTTCAACTTTGGTGCAATCAATTGAATTCTACATTATTCTACCTATTTTACAGCTTAAAAAATTAACATTGAGGGAAATTAAAGGTCCCAGACAAATAAGACTAAATAAGGTATCAATTAATTCTAAACATTTCTTCCCCTGGAATCTGTTTATTAACAAAAATATGCTTAGTTATGCATTTTTTTTCAGCAAACTTTTAATTAATAATTAATTCCTGGATTGGCCTGTGCTATGTTTGAGCAATTCAGTGGTAAGCAAAACAGGCCTCAACAGCCTTAAGGTTAGATTGAATTTATTACCTTACCCATCAGCATTTTCATTTTCACATGATTTCTTAAGCTAGAATTCTAATCCAATATATTGCATCTGAAGAACAAAATTTTAGATTCTGTGGAATGTAAACGAAATGTTTGTGAATATTTTGATTGTTGCTTGTTTGTTGGGTATAAATTCAAATCCAGAGGTCTTTATTTATTCTGCCCATTGATCAAAATCATTCTTGCTGAATTTTTTCAACAATGTAGAGAGAGTAGATCAACTCCTTATAATGTAAGAGGCATGGTTTTTGTACTATTATACCAGAGGCCCTCCAACTACAAAATTGATCAGGTTGTGATAATCTTTCAAAGAGCTTATTTAATAGAGTTATGTTTCTTTATCATTTATTTATTTGTGTATATATAATACAAATTATTATATATAATATGTATTATGTATATATTATATATTATGTATATATATATTATATATATACAAATATGTGTATATATATATATACATTTGTTTTTGAGATGGCGTCTTGCTCTGTTACCCAGGATGAAGTGCAGTGGTACCATCTTTGCTCACTGAAACCTCCATCTCCCAGGCTCAAGCAATTCTCCCACCTCAGCCTCACAAGTAGCTGGGACCTCAGGTGTGTGCCACCAAGTCTGGCTAATTTTTTACATATTTTTAGAGACAGGGATTTGCTACATTATCTAGTCTGGCCTTGATTTCCTGGACTCAAGTGATCTGCCGGACTCGCCTTCCCAAAGTGCCTGGACTACAGGCATGAACCAAGGCACCTGACCCCAATTAATATATTTATAATACCCAAAGCTTCAGTAAAACATATAAAGGCCTGGAAGTCAATTCTAAGATTTAGTGACCTTATAAATAAAAACATATTCATGTTTTGCTTCATGTTGCATTATGTTCTTTTTAATGACCAATGACATAAGAATGGCCATTTTTGTAAGCCTGTTATTAATTATTCACCTAATTATCTTAGTAGTAGATATAAACAGCAATGTCATCAACTGTGACTTTCAATATTTGGATAGATACATAAAAATGTCACCGAAAGGGTATTTTATGGATTCAGAAATTTGTAGGTATGTTTGCTCGACTACCTTAGCTATAGGTACTTCTGATATTACCATTTGCACAAACACAATATGCATTTCAGGCAGTGTAGTGTGCATGATTCATTAGGATGACTCATAATATTTTATGTCATATGTAATCTCAGAAATGATGTTTGTTCAGGAGAAAAAATTTAGAGATGAATAAATCAGTGAATGAATGAGCATCACTCACAAACACATATACAGAATAATCACACTCTACGGATTCAAGTCAAAATACATGTATAAATCTCTTTAATTACCTTATAATATAGCTCAGGTTATTCTGTCTGCTAAAAAATTTACATACATCTACTATGAAGTTTAATTAATCATTTTACTTTTTTGTGTTACCTTAGCCAGATTTTAGTTAACTACTACTGTCATTCAATATATAAGATAATTTGCATATGTACTACATATTATTTATAAATAGACATTTAGAACAAAAGAAACTCAAAATAATCAAAGCACTGTCTTTTTTAAAAAAATAAACTTAATCTGTTTTCTTATCATAATAACATTGTAAACAGTTCTGAATATGTAAACACATCCAAGGATGTGACAGGTTATTAAGTCTCTGATACCGTTTTGAGAAAAATGTTTTCATTCTTGGTAGCAAGTAATGTCTGTGTGTAGAAATGGAATCTCCCCTTAAGAGTGTCAGCAAATATCAGTGCAGTTCCTATTATGTAGCTACACTTAGCCTCATTAAGAGGGCCCTCAAAAATAACAGGCTCTGAGCAAAAGTGGAGGGGAAACTATGTCCTCCTGATTTATTTATTTCTGAAAAAATATGTCTCCATATACCCAGTTATATTTCAGTGAACTGACCAGGTATTTTAAGCGCCAGTCAGAAAATCATTCTTACATTAAAAGAAGTATAGGAAAAAATATATATATGCTAAATTGTAAATAAATAAAAATTAAATCTGAAAAGTAATGTTGTATATTATCAAAGTCAAAATAAAATATAGAGACAAGTCTCTAAATTTGATGTTTTATTTAGGAAGAAATAATTTGAATTCAAGGCATACACACAAACCAGATGGTCTTCAATGTGTCTGTAAAACAAAGAGAAGGTTGGGGACGTTAATGGAAAGATAGATGTTACATATTGTTTTAAATGAAAGTTTGTTGGCACTAGAGAAGCTCTGGGGTGCAGACAAGCTCTGACTGGTGAGTGATTATGGCAGGTAAAACCAGTCTCACAGCCATGGCAGGTTTTTTTTAGCAACCACTAGGTAAAACTGGTTTAGGATTACAGCAGACTGTTTCAGTAGCTGGCCCTCTGAAGCATTTAATTCTTGAAACAGATGCTATGTACCCTGACTACTTTTACCCCTGACCCCTGGACTCTGATTTAGTTGGGTGTGACATAAATGATCCCATATTTATAAACAATTTTCAAAGTACTCTGAAGCACTCAAAAAAATAAAAAAGGTTAAACTGAACCGATAATATGCGGGAGGAAGCCTTTAGGAGAGGGCAAATAAGAGCATGTTTGAGTTTTTTCAATATATAATGTGTTTATGTTATGAAGGTAAAATGACATTGCAATAAAATTCTTCTGTAGTATTCATTTTAATAAATCTGTTGTTTTTTAAAAATCTCATTTAGGTATCTGTTCATGTATGTACTAGAGTCATTTACTTCAGAGAACAGTTTTAGCATGCTGGTCTTCTAACTTTAAAAATTCATCAGGGGGACACGATTGAATAATAGTTGTTTAATATCTATCATCTGTGCATTTAAAACACAGAATATAATATTTAACCCATATTCTTTCCCTGATTTTTTGTTTAGTCTAATAAAGTATATGTCATGTACAATCATATTCCTTTAATAGAACACAATTCAAAGACTACTTTTTTCCTTCTTTCTTCTTTCTGTCCTTCCATCTTTATATAAAGATATAAAGAAAAAAGTATGTGTGTATATATATATATATTTCTATATATATCTTATATATATATATATTTCTATATATATCTTTTATATATATATAAGGATATAAAGAGAAAAGTATGCATATATATATATATATATATATATATATATATATATTTTCGATTGGATATCACTGTGTCGACTGGGCTTGAGTGCAATGACATTAGCTTGGCTCACTGCAAACTCAACTTCCCAGGCTCAAGTGATCCTCCCACCTCAACCTTCTCAGTAGCTGGGACTACCAGTACATACCACCATGCCCAGTTAATTTTTGTATTTTTAGTAAAGATGAGTTTTGCTATGTCATCCAGCCTGGTCTATCTTTTCTTTTGTTTTTTCTTCTTTTGTTTCATTGTTCCATTTCTTCCCCTGACACCACCACATTCCTTTCTCTGACTGTTTCCCTTTTATTTTATACTTATACCTCACTGTAATTTCCCCCAATTCTCTCACACTTCTCCATAGGAAGCCATTCTAATATATTCAATGGGCATCTTTTTTTTTTTTTTTAAGATGGAAACAAAGGTGAGTTCCTGCATTATGCATATGGTTTTTTCATGTACATATACTTTTGCATACAATATAAAATTGTTTATCATTCTCTATGACTCTTTTTACTAAACATTATATGTATTTTCTTTTTATCATTCTCAAGTTTACCTGTTTATTCTCTTAGGAATAAACAATAACACAGTCTCCGATTTTGTGCCACTGTGAATTCTACTGCAATAAACGATGTCATGCATGTTCCCTTGTGAATCTGTGGAATAATTTCTGTGGGATATAGACACAGACGTGAAACTGATAGGCCACAGAGTAGGTGCATCCTCAATTGGACCCTGGGATGCCAAATTGTTCTCTAGAGTAGCTGCTTTAGTTTATTCTACTACCAGGGCATATAAAAGGCCTCATGTTCCCATATCTCCCTCAGTGCCCAGATTTCTATTTTTTTTTTTCATGTACTCTTTCTAAAATATCTCATTTCCATTTTCATTTAATTCATCTAATTACCAATGATTTTTAATAATTAGTCAAATATGTATTAACTTTGGGGGTTTTAAATTGCCAGTTTATGATTTATACCTTTATACTGGAGTTGTATTATATTATACTCTTGTTAATCAAGAGTTATTTCTGTATACTGAATGTTAAACCCTTTCTGTTTTTATCTATTATCTTTGACAGTTCAGAAATCTTGCATTTTGATAAACTAAAGTTACTAAGTTTTGGTCAGGCAGTCTAAGACACCTTATAGTTGAGGCTTTAAAAAGAAATCCTTTACCAATGAATAATGTATGTTCCATTTGTTTCTATGCATTTTATAGTTAATTCTAAAAATTTATGTTTTAATCACTTAGAATCTATTTTGCTTCTAGCATAGGTAGAGATTTAGTTTTATTTTTCTCCATATAGTATGCCACTTTCATAACATCTAATAAAAAATCTGTCCTTCCATCATTAATTGTTATAATATTTATTCAGTTCCCTGAATTTGTTCATATATTTGCTCACAAATTTTTTGATAATATGGCTTTGAAGTGTGTCTTAAAGTAGGCCAGAGCAAGTATAACTTATTCTTTTTTTTTAAGGTTAACTTAGCTTTTCCTTTAAAATATATTCTTAACAATAAGCTATAAAATGAATTCACTAAATTATGAGACAATTTAGAAAGAATAAATCTCTTTTAATATTAATCATTGTAGCCAAAAACAAGGAATGTCTCTTATTTTATTCAAATATTCTATGTGTGTGTATATGTGTGTGTGTCTGTGTAATAAATATGCACTTTATATCTAGCTATTTCTCTACACTTTGAGTATTAAAATTGTTAATTTTTAATACAGATTTGGTTTTTTATTTAAAATAAAGTTAATTATTGTAGACTTTAAAGCTTTTCTATCCTTTATGTTATTCAAACTATATTTAATGAAGTTACTGATAAAGTTGAATTTAATTCTATCATCTCAGTGTGGTTTTGTTTGTTCGTTTCTTCTTTTTTCTTTTATTTCTCCTCTCCTGCTATCTTTTTAATTAACATAGCTTTTATCCTGTTTTGCCCTCTATTAACATTTAGTTATGCATTCTTGCATGATTGCTTTAGTGGTTAACCTAAGAATTACACCATAAATCCTCTCTCACATATATTGTCTACCATCGATCCTAGCTCTTGAAAAGGACAGGATTTCACAGCAGCTTATATCACTCACCCCTAACTTTTTACAATTACAGTTTTATGTTTTACTTCTGGATGTGTTATAGATCAGTTATTTTTATATTTACCACCATATCTATCCTGCTTCATTGTTTTTTCTTCAGATTCATGTTTGCTTCTGTGATCGCTTTCCTTCCCCTTGAAAAACACTGGTAACTTTTTTTTTTGAGACAGAGTCTCTTTCTGTTGCCCAGGCTGGCCTGCCAGGCTAGAGTACACTGGTGTGATCTCAGCTCACTGCAACCACCGTCTCCTGGGTTCAAGCAATTATAGTGCCTCGGCCTCCCAAGTATCTGGGATTACAGGTGGGCACCACCACTCCTGGCTAATTTTTGTATTTTTAGTAAAGATAGGTTTTCAGCCTGGGTTAGCCTGGTTGGTGTCAAACTTCTAGTCTCAAGCAGTCCACCTGCCTCAGCCTCCCAGAATGCTGGGATTAAAGGTGTAAACCACTACACCCAGCAATACTAGTAATACTTCTACTGGGTGTTTGTAGAAACAAATTGTCTTAAAACATTGTCTGATTGTCTTTGTTTCCTAAAAATATAATTTAGGGTATAGAATGTACACATTGGTGTTAGTTTTATTTCCTTTTAGTATTTTAAAAGATGTCACTCCAGATTTTTTTTAAA
Organism: Cheracebus regulus; assembly: GCA_963574635.1. Classification (NCBI taxonomy): domain Eukaryota; kingdom Metazoa; phylum Chordata; class Mammalia; order Primates; family Pitheciidae; genus Cheracebus; species Cheracebus regulus. The sequence goes on from CAUYQU010028439.1 coordinate 46,231, forward strand.
GAAAACTGGCTATTGGTCTTGTGGTTTCTTTTTCAAAAGTGTCTTTTTTTTTTTTTTTTAATGTTTGTTCATTTCTCTAATTGCTTTTGTGATTTTCTCTTTCTGTCTCTCCTGTGCTTTTGGTGGTTCGATGATAATGTGCTTGGGTGTGGGGACTTTAAAAAAAAATGTTGTATATACTGTTTGTGATTCACTAAGTTTCTTGAATCTGTGAGCGGACATATTTTGTAGTATCAGAAATTTCTCAGTCATTACAGGTTCACATAATATCCTCTCATCTTTCCCATAATCTTTCTTGTCCTCCTGGATCCAGTTCCACACATTGGTCTTAACTGGGACTTGATATGTATGCCTTTGTTTTTCTGATCTACTCTGTTTCACTTGAAATCTATTCTATTGACTGGACTTTGAGTTCAATAGTTCTGTCTACTACTGTGACACATATTGTACATTCATTCAGTTAAGTCTTACTCTCAGATTCAAGTTCTAAAATGATTTTCTTCTTTCTTACAGGTTTAAATTTCTGTTGAAATTCACCATGATTTCATCTATTTTGTTGATATTTTTCTTTATTTCCTTTACTGCATTAATAACAGTTATTTTAAATCCTTGTATAAAATATATGTCAAACAATTTCTGATTTTCTCAATTTTATATTGTATTTTTCTTATTAAATATGTTCAAGCATATGCATAATGCTTGATTTTAAACTGCTTATTTTTCTTTCACTAATATCTGTAAATATTCCAGATGATACCTAACAAAAAAATTTTTTTTCTCTCTCTGTTAGGCAGAGATAGGGAAGAACTACGGCCCTCTCAAGGATTGATCTGGTTTGGGCTTGACTGAAGTTTTAATCTATCTATCCCTGGCTTATTAATGCTTATTTCTGATCTCTTAATTGAGAGTTTGGTGATCTCTTTATTTTCTACCTAAAAGACTATGAAATATTTAGGTCTGTCTGTTGAAAAATTTAACCCAAAGATTCAAGGTATGGCAAATAAATTGGCAAAAGGGATAGCAATTGTATGTTTAAGGAATTTCTTTCCTTTCAGCAGTATATTGTCATTGAAATATTATAGTATTCTGGCAAATTCCAGTTTAATTTTTAAAAGCCTTCAATGTAGTTTCTGGCACAACCATATATATCCCCCAAACTAAGCAAATACCTGATAAGGATGTTGAGACTCAGAAAACAATATTCAAAAATAAAGGCTTCAGAAGCAGCCTCAGAAGCAAAAGTTTTCCTCTGACCTTCTCCTGCCCTTGTGTCTCTCAGTCCCATTCTGCCAGAGGCTAGCAACAGAAATTAGAATCCCTGTTTTCCAAGACAGGTCTTAGAAATCAGAAGTCATTTTCCCCAAAGCCAGCCATAAAACCTAAAAATATTACTCCAACTTTTCCTCCATCTTTCTGTGTAAAAGCTGGACATAAAGGAATGATCTGACCTACCTTGTTTGACTATAGGCCATAGGACACTCATTCCAGAGAGTATTCTGCCCCATACCCAAAAGGAAGGAATGCATGCTCAGAAAGGCTAAGAAGATGCTAGACAGATAGGCCTTGATGGGTTTCCCGATTCAGTCAATTAGCACTTGATTGTACATTTTTATTCCAGTCCTATTTCTACATGGATGTTCTTACTTTCTTGAACTTAAGCATAAGAATAGACAATTTTCTCTATATCTTTGAGTCTTCATTTTGAAGGCTCCCATGTACATAATAATAATAAATCTGTATGCACTTTCTCCTATTTATCTGCCTCTCTTCAGTGATTTTCAGAAAATCTTTGAGAGTAAAAGGAAAGTCTTCCCTTGGCTCCTACAAGGAGAAACAAATGCATCTGTGGCCACTCAAGTTCCCACAATTTTCAGTCAAATTCCATGCAACTACCAAAATTCTTGCTGATTTTTATTTATTCTGAGAGTCTCTGTAAATGTGTCAAAAAATCTTCTGTCTACACCTAGAATCAACAACTTCCTAAAGGCAGAAAACTACCAATGATTATTTGCCCATCTCAGAACAAATCCTGCCTTCCTGAAATTTTAATTATCTTGTTTTCAGTACTTCCATAGATCTCTGATGATTTTAAAGCTATGAGTTTTATAATTTATGCTTACTTTGTGGAGAGGGAGCAAAGGGCTGCCATATCTTCCTATATACTACCTAGAACTTGAAATCTATAAACTCTCCTTTAAAAACATATGTTATACATGTAAATTCTCTTATTTGTCTTTTATTGTTATTTTATTTGCATAGTCTGTTTCTTTTTCTCTAGTAAATCAGCATTTCCAAATTATATGTTTTTAAGTCCTTATAAAGTATATTTTAATATAAATTTTATTTGTGTATTTTGTCTTAATTTAATAGAATTCTACCACTTTTTCCTGATCCTTTTGGCTTGCTCTTTTTGCTCTCTTTCCATGTTCTGAGATCACTCTGCTTTTCAGCATTTTTCTTTCCTTAAAAATGTATTTGAATCAGTACACATCCATAGATCTACTGTTTTAGCTATGGCCTAACAAGCATTAATTTTCATACATCATCTGAGTATATAGCTGAGCACCAAATGGCATAATCTATGCAGGATCATCAAAATGTCCCCTAAAACAGTGTTTTCTTAAATGTTCCACAGATTTTAACACTCATGAGAAACATTAACGAAATTGTTTGAAGTTTGAAAAACACTGTATTTGTGGAGATTCTCAATGAGTATTAGCATTTTAATTGTGTTTGGAAATTTGGCAATGAAAATTAGTTTGATTTATTAACTTGGGATTTACAACCATTTCTGCTCAAAGATTCTTCTTTATAGGGTATGCTTGTTAGAAATTTATAAAACTAGATTTCTTTGGCATGTATAAAGATATCATACTTCCACTCCTGTGTAGTGTTATTCAAAAACTTTAGCCTAATAATTTATTACTAGCTTCAGAACCACCATTTTTCCATTAATCTGGCTTTTAATCATTCAGCAATAAGATTTAGGGAAGCAGTACAGCTTAGCAAATATGAGTCTGTGCAATAGATTCAAGCAGTTTTTGTTACTCCTGACAATTAATATATCTGTGACCTTGGGGAAGTTACTTAAATTCTACACCTCTTAATTTTCTCATCTGAAAATCAGATGAAGAAATAAAATATATTAGATAGAGTTTCTATGAAGATTTAATATGGTTTTAAGTTTCATTTATTTATTTTTCTTTTAGTTTTTAAACAAACTTCCACACAGTTTTTTGAAACAATGCTACTAATTTGTATGCCTACCAATAGTGTATGACTATTACACCAACATTTATTACTATTTATCTTTCTGATAATAACAGTTCTAACTCAGGTGAGATGATATCTCATTGTGGTTTTGATTTGCATTTCCTGATAATTAGAGATATTGACCATGTCTATATATACTTGCTAATTTTTATGTCTTCCTTTGAAAAAGTCTGTTGAGATCATTTGCCTATTTTAAAAACAGATGATTTCTTCGCTGTTGAGTTCTTTGAGTTCCTTGTATATTCTGAATATTAATCTCTTGTCAAATGGATATTTTTCAAATATTTTCTCCTATTCTGCAGGTTATCTCTGTGATCTATAGATTGTTTCTTTTGTTATATGGAAACCTTCTAGTTTGATACAATCAATTTACCTATTTTGGTTTCTTTGCCTGGACTTTTGACATCTTACCCAAATTTGATCATTATACATTGTATAAATATACCAAAATATCACACAACACCCTATAAGAATGTACAATTATTTTGCGTTAAAAGTAATAATTTTTAAAATTCAACATAATTTCTGTGGTGTTCCAATTTAAGCTAATCTCAAACTCATCATTAAAAAATCTGACAAATCTTGAATAAAGAATATTCAACCAAAAACAAACAAACAAAAAAACCTGGCCTGTCAAAAATATTAAGGTCATAAAAGTCCAAGGAAGCCCACAAAGCTGATCCAGATTGAAGGAGACAGGATAACTAAATGCAAATTGTGATTCTGGATTAGAGCATTTCCTATAAAGAACATTATTGGCATAACTGAAAAAACTGGAATAGGCCTTGAAAATTAGATAGTGATCCAAGTTAATGCTCTGAGTCTCTGTATTGTGTTATGTTGGACAATGTCCTTGTTTTTTTTTTTTTTTTCAAATACAGCATAAACTATTTGCAAGTGTGAGGCATCACCTCGGAAACTTAGGTCTCAAATGCCTCAGGAAATAAAAGTTCTAGTCAGGCACAGTGGGAGGCCAAAGTGGGCAGATTACCTGAGGTCAGGAGTTTAAGACCAGCCTGGCCAGCATGGTGAAAACCCACTTCTACTAAAAGTACAAAAATTAGCCAGATGTAGTGGCAGGAGCCTATAATCCCAACTACTTGGGAGGCTGAGGCAAGAGAATCAACTGAACCTGGGAGGCTGAGGTTGCAGTGAGCTGAGATTATGCCACTGCACTGAAGCTTGGGCAACAGAGTAAGACTCCTACTCAAAAAAGAAAGAAAGAAAGAAAAAAAAGTTCTTTATATTGTACTTAAAATATTTCATACATTAATATTTTTTTAAAATGTTAATATATTTAAAAAATATATAAGAATCTTCTAGAATAGTAATGGACACATAATAGATGCTCAAGAAGTATATAGTGAATTCCATCTCATATAGAGGATTTTATGTAGACACAAATATAATTAAGAAAAGATATTAAATATAGAAAACTACCTTACACAACTTTGTCTGTTTTCAATCCTTCACATTTCCTCAAATTAAAATTGCTCGAATTTCCTTCATTTTATTGCCCCAATTAAAAAAAAATGATTATTCAACTAAACACTAAATAAATGACTAAAGCCAACTATAGTAAAATTACATACATCATTAGTATAATTCCAACACATATATATTTATATTTTATATATCCATTTTATGTATATTATATATAAGTATGCAGTTTATATAAATGTATGTATATAAATAGTACATATTTATATGGAGTTCACACTATGTATGTGAATGTGTGTTTTATACATATATTCTATAAAACTAATGAAGTTTGAAAATCATAAGCTCTGGAAATAAATTTTCATAAGGCCAGCATGAATAGAAATATTTTTATTGTTTATTTAATGATTTAAATCTACACAGCCTTGTTGTTTTGATTACTTATGGGGCATTTAGATATTAATTAATTCATTCAATCTTTATTTTATGCTTTAATTTGAGAAATTTCTACTGACTGCCATTCGTTGAGCATTAAATTAACCACAGGTAGATTTGTGTGTGTGTTTTACTAAGTTTATATGACATCATTGGAGATATTTATGAGAAAAGAGGAACTATGACCAACTAATAGACTAATTACAAGATATTTTTGAGAGGTCATTTATTTTACCTCTTAAGGTTGGATTATTTTTTTAATCATTTAAACTGGAGAATAAACACAGTCAATTGGATGTTTACTAATTATATCATTTCTTCCTCATTTCTCTATTGATTTAATTGGGAAATAAAAATGTCATCAGTCCCAGACTACTTCAACTTTCTCTGGAATTGGCACTATTTTCAACATAACAATTTAATTCAATCAGACGTTCTCATATGATCATTTATTATTTACAAGTCTTTAATCACCATATTAGGAGAGGCAACTGTGAAGAAAAAGGTATGTAGGTGGTTAGACAAATTGTCTGCAAACTGGGTATTTTTCAGATATTTTATAAATACTTTTCAATTATTTTCATGTAATTAAAGGTGCTGTTAGTATGGATTGTTCAGATGTAACATTCAGGTCAGTTTGATTTTTTCATAAATCTTCTTAGGAAAAAAATAATCCCTTACATCTTCAGTGGAGTAAGACAGGTGAGATTTTGTTCTTCAGTGTATCCTTTCCAGCACTTCTCCTTGAATGTATAGAACTTTTGCCTTGCTTTCTTAACTTCTCACTCAAAACAGCTAACTACTCCTTTCTATGTTTAGCCCATTATATCATCACATATAAAATAACATATGAGACATTATTCAGTGAATGTTAGTTAAGGACAGCATCATTAGAATATGATAGGTAATACTATGAGAAATATAGAACATAAGTTATGCATGTACAAATTATGAGCACTGTAATTGAAAAAAAAAAAAGGCTTCCCTGGAATTAAATGATGGAAAAACTAGTCATTTTATTTAAAATAAGTGTGGAAGGCTGTCTGTAAATGCTGAAATCTTACTGCAAAGTTTGGCAATGACTGGTGGATAATAACTCATGAATAGAATGATGGGGTAATGAATATAATTATATACTGTTTAGGAGAGAAAGAGCTAGCCAGGGAGATTAGAATATAAAGAATATTATGCTGTTTATCTAAAAAAAATTTACAGCATAAGGAATCAATAAAGAATATACTGCAAAGCCAGGTAAGCAAAAAATTCATAAATAACTCAAGTTCATGGTCCTCATTATCATTATTATTGGTACAATTTTTGAGAGTTTACTGTGGTCCAGGGAGAGTGCTAAGATTCAAAGTGTGTACTATGTAGTCAGTGGTATTACCCTTTCCCTTTTTACAATTAAGAAAACGGAAATTCTTAAATATTAAATATTTTCCCATAAGTCATACAACTAATTAGGACACAGCTTGTTTTGGAATCTCAGGCTTTTATTTACTACAGTTAATGCTCTCTGGCACATGACAGGGAAGTGTCATAAGGAATCCATTGTCAGATATGGGATCGAACAAAAATACATTGTATGACTTTTGCCACCTGTATGAACTAATCATAGACACTATATTATTATTCTACATCATATGGACTGTTGAGTTTTAGTGATACTATTTTTAAAGCCTCCAAGGCAACGCCAGGTTGTATGGGTACACAGAAAGAGTAGCTGTTAATAGTAATGACTATATTCCTTATATCAAATATGTAGTGAATTAAAATTTTGCAGTGTTATTAGAAAGCAAACCAGATTTTAATACTTATATACATACAAATTTAGTGTCATGGGTCATAATTAATGTGAAAACAAAATTTTTATGTCTTTCATTTGATTTATAACTAAGTATACATTTTGACTTCATAGCAATCCTACACTATTTAATTAATGTTAAAAACTGGATGCTAGAATTATTAGACTCAATTTTATTTATAGATAACTCGAGAAAAAAATGTAATTGTTATTATAGAAATTTTCATTGGTTTTACATAAGTAGAAAGGCTTTAGAGTTACATTAGATGTGCAAATTCCAGCTCCGGTCAACAAATTCATGTGTAACTTTGAGCAATTTTATTTCTTTATCTCAACCCCTTTTCTTCTTGGGAAAAATGTGGAAATTCTAGCATCCATTCTATAGGCTTTCATTGAAACATAGTATACACTCCATAAATGTTTGCTATCATCACTATCATCATCAATGTCATTTCAGCATCTCCATCCTCATCATCGTAAGTAACATCACTATCAATGTTACAAACATGGATTTTTTACCATTTCAGAATAATATATGAATGAATAATCGACCAGGTATTACTTTTAAATGATGTGTTATTGAATACTATATGGAAATTTTAGAACAATGCAATCTGCTTTTTGAAAAGTACATTGAGTTTTATCATTTATTTAGCAGTTTCCACCAGAAAAAAAAAAAGAGTAGCTCAGTTAAATCCTAAAACTTCGTCAAAATTGTAATTTTGTCATCCCCAGAAGAATGCATGCAACAATGGGCACATTAAGGTATTCCTTTTCTTATAAGTAGACACTGAATTATGAAAGGTTTCTACTGGTTTAATTAACTTTCTATGATAGGTTACTAAAGTTGTAAAATAGACTTTGTCTCCCAAGTCCCCAAACTAATATGACATACAGGTCATGAATTTTTTAACAATTTTTTTTTTACATTTTTTCTAGACAGTTAAAAGACTGTGAATTAAATTGAGTGGATTGTTTAGGATCACAATTTTTTTAAAAAACCCACATAGACTATTTCCTCATCAATGTGCTAGCACTGACAGTATTCTGATTTCAGAACTTTCTGACTCTTAATATATCCAGGTATTTTCACATTATCATCATAAAATGAGGAAACAAACAATGACAACTATTATTTAAGAGCCCATATTATCTCCTTGCATACAAACAGAAATTCAACTAGCTTTAATTATTATATGCACTAACAATTTGTAAAAAAAAAAAAAAAAACGGAGCACTATATTTTTTGTGCTTTAAATTTGACTTTAGCATTTCCAATCATTTTTGTACTTAAGAGTTTAATTCTTCAATATAGAAATAAATGAAGATTTTAATTCAGTTGGCAACTTTTTTATACTGTCTAGTTTAACATTTTGACAATGCATTGTATCGTTAGTTTTTGACTGCTAGTTAGTTCAGTTCATATATTTTTATATAGAAATAAAGTGTAGCAAAGTTGCTCTGAAAACTCAAAGCATAATATATACTCTGTAAGATAAGGAGAAACAAATTCTTTCAACAGTAAAAAGTCATATCTGGCAAGTATGCTGTCTTTTATTAAATACATTTTATAACTAGGGAAATAAAAATCAAATGCCTGGATGGTAGGATTTCTCTGTGTCTATTTTGAGCTTTATATATTTACTGTAAAACTTAACCAAGTAAAGTTTCTTGAGCTCCTCACTCTGAGGACCTCAAAGGGGCCTTCTATTATTAAATACCCAGATCAGCTTCTTTGCCCCTGGTTGACATCTGTGTTCCTCTTTCTATCTTATTCCAAGCCCATGGGACTTACCCTGCTTCCTTTTTTCTTTATTACTGTTCCTTCCTCTTTATTACTGTCACCTTCAACTTTATACATTGGCATATCTCCCCACCAGGACCTACTGTGATACAGGATTTTTCTCTCTACTACCCTCCTCGGCTGTTACTTTCTGCTAATGGAACGATGTTAACTAGAATGTCACGTTTTTTCACTACTCCCAGTGCTATCATGATCATATATATCTCTTCCTTTCCCAAATTAAAATCCCATGAAATATCTACATCCCAGTTAGCTAGTTCAGTATCACATCCTGGTAGGTAAGATTTTATCCCATATGTTTTAAACAAACAAAAAAAAGCAATAACATCAAAAAGTTCATCAAAATTTAGAGGCTTATATAGTTCACAAAGATTTGTGAACTTTGGAATCAAAGTTCAACAGCCCTGGTGCATGACATTCAACTGGGCCTTTGTCCAGATTGCCCTACTCTGCCGTATTACGCTGTTATAGAAGGCAGCTCAGGTATTTCTTTCCCTGAGACTTCACTACAGCATCCAGCCTTAAGGGAGTTAGAAGCTTTCTCTTGGGTATTAAGCTAGAAATCAAGAGGCCATTTTTTTTAAGAGATTGTGTCTCACTATATTGCCCAGGCTGACTGGCCTCAGACTCCTAAACTCCAGAAATCCTGCCTCAGCTTCCCAAGTAGCTGGAACAAGAAACCATATTTTTAATTATTAAAACACAAATAATCAATTCACTACTTTCCCTAAACCACAGGTATAGTATTTCACTTCTGAAGGTAACTGTCTTAAAAGCTGAAATCTCCTTTCTAAAGATAGGCATCTTTAATTTCTATAATTGCTCCTCAAAAGAAGGTTTTTTTAGTGTCTCTAAGGTGAAGGAGGCTGGGACACCAGTGCACGTTTATTTTTTAGTAAACCATTCAGTTACATACAATGCAGAGACTTTTCATTTTAAGGATTTTAATTTTTAACACGCTGAGAATAAATACAAAATTAAGTTTTAATGGAACTATTTCAAAATAGAAGTAATTTTGTAAATATCTAGAAATCATAGCTTCAGGTATAACATTATTGATTTAAGAAATAGCTTGGGACTGGCACAGTGGCTGAGGCCTGTAACACCAGCACTTTGGCAGGCTGAGGTAGGCAGATGGCTTGAGTTCAGGAGCCTGGGCAAAGTGATGAAGCCTTGTTTCCAGAAAAAATACAAAAATTAGCCAGGCTTAGTGGTGCACACCTGTTGTCCCAGCTACTCAGGAGGCTAAGTTAAGATGATTGCTTGAGCCTGGGAGGTTGAGCTGGCAGTGAGCCGAGACAGTGCCACTGCACTACACTGGGCAAAACAGTGTGACTCTGTCAAGAAAGAAAGAGAGAGAGGAAAAAGAAAGGAAGGAAGGAAGGGAGGGAGGGAAAGGAAAGAAAGACCGAGCAGGAGTGGGAGGGCGGAAGGAAAGAAGGAAGGAAGGGCGGGAGGAAGAAAGGAAGGGAGGGAGGGAGGAAGGAAGGAAGGGGCTTAACTGAGTATGTTTTGGTGTTTTAAAGGTATATTTTCAACTACAGTTGTCACATTAACTTTGTTACCATAGCAAGGTGACTGAATCTTTTCTGTACTCTGCTCCCTAATCTATAAAATTGACATTACTTAACTCAAAATATTTGGCTTCAATTACTACATTTTACTCATTCTAAGCCACATAGCTTAATTTCTTCATAGTTTAACATCTCTGAAATCAAGATGCCTTTTATAATCAACGCAGAAGAAAAGCCTTATTTTATAATTTATTTGCCAAAAAGTAGGATGTATTGTAAATTGGCAAAATTTAATAAATGAGATAATATATAAAATAGGAGGTTTATGCATAAAAATTAAGGCTGTGCTTTGAAATAAGATTTTCTAGAACAAATTCCACCTCTTCTCTAACTGTATACATGACCTTGAAAAAAAATGTAACAATTTTTGGCCTATTTGTAACCTTCAAAATGACTATGAAATTAACAATCATAGTCTCTCTTCATTGAATATCTCACTTCATTGTTGTTAGCCAAATGGTGTGATATGTTGTACTTTCTGATATGTAGCCAGTGCTCAAGAAAACTTAGCTAGCTTTAGTGAAATGACTTGAAATTCTTTTAAATTTCAAGCATCTGATCTTTTTCCCTGTAACTAAAATTATCTAGTACTTCACAGCCCCTGAAATTCTATAACTTCCTTCCAGAAGTTTTGCCTTCTTGACACACAGGCCAGTGAAGTGATCACAACAAAGCATTAGTTTTATACTACTGTTCTTTTATACATTCTCAATGGACATATTTCAGAATTTTTATTGTGTTCTGAATGGTGAAATGTATTTAAGAAATACACATATTCTTGATACATTTATCAGAACAGATTTCTGTTAGAAATGGTAGAACAGTAGACCGTGGTAGAATGGATTTTGAAAACAATCATTTCTAAACAGATTTTCATACCTGTGTAGACTGTTTTTCAGAAAATCTCTTTTCTAAATAAGTTGCCTTTTTAAAAAGTTACATGAAAGGAGACCCTAGGCTTTGCCCTCTAGAACGTGCTACTTTTCCCTCCCTCTTTTCTCCTCAACCTGTCTCCACCTCTATTCCTAATTACAATCTCAACTAATGGCCTAGCCTCATAATTTAGCAGAAGTAGGAAATCTATCTGAGGGAATTTACTCTCTTTCCCTTTACCAAGTCAAAACAGCCTGAATCAATGGCCTTTTTTCTTTACTCCTATCTCTGACGTTTATTTATTTTCCTCTCATCTGTATCTTCAGTTTCTCTGTCTCTAAAGGATCATTTCACTCACAGAAAAACCTATTTTAAAATCTACCTTTTAAATTAAAAAAAAAACCTCATAAAAGAAATAAAAAACACATCAACAAAGCAACTCTACTTTGACTTCATATTTGCTTCCATTTGCCCTATTCCTTTGTGTGTTTCAAAAGAAATTATCAGCCTTGTCTCAAAATTCTCACTTTTCATTCATTCCTTGAAATAAATTATTAGGTGTATTCAAGTTACAAAAGTATACTTATTTTTTGAAATACAATGTGAAAGTATACTTTATTTTTTGAAATATAATGTGACACCACATGTCTTTCACATTATGGCTAATATTCTGTTAGCCATAATTCATCCACATGTCACATGAAGGTAATTTTTAAATATTGTGTAGCTTTTTGTTAAAAAGAAAGAGAAATTGTTTTGATAACAAAATACCCAGTTTTTGCCACACTAGCTCATTGAATGTTCATATATATGAAAACCTAAATCATTCTAACTATGAAAGAGCAATGTTGCAGAGTTAAACTGAGCCATAAGCTAAAATATTCAAGATTAAGAGACCTGAGTTTCTATATATTAGTTTGATAAGAAACAATAATATGTGGTTCAGTATGATATTCAAGCTCTGTGTTTTTAACTGGAGGTTGGATGATATATAGTCTGAGAAGAGAATCAATAAATAAAAGGGTACCAAACTCAACATCAAGCCTAGGAAACCATGGGATTTAAAATTTAAAATTTACCACTGGAAGGGTGTATGCTACAGAGGATACAGTATTTTCCAAGAAGTGGTTATTGTAAGAACATAAATGGGAACAAAATATTAGAAAAAGTTTGAGAGTATGGGGAATTTCCTGATGATTTATTGCAAATCCTAGAAAAGAGATTGACAAGATGCCAGGATTTGAAAAATGTAAGGTAAAAGTATTAGAATATAGTGTGTATAGAGGCAAATGGGATTATATTTTATGGGCATATGCTAGGGGTTAGGGGGTTGGTAGTCAAATAAGGTATAACCTGAGACAACTGGGCTTCTCAGTGGAATATGAAAAGTGGGAATCCTTAACAGTCCTAAGGCAGATCATGTTTATGAGGCAATGGAGGGGTAGGTATCTTGACAGATCATGCAATATTTAGGTCTCCCTCTTGACTCCTGATGGAAGTTTCCAGACTAGACGTTGGGTGCCTCAACTAAAAAGCAGAGACCACCTTCTGACTCTTACTGGTGAAAATCCCAAGTACCTTCCTTCCCATTTATTACTTTGGTTTATTTTATGAAAAATTCCTAATATTGAATCATCCATGCATTTCTAGAGAAAGTACTAACTGATAAGATTATTACTTTTATATTTTGCTAGTTACTACTTAAAAATATTTTACTTAGAATGTCTTATCTATACTAAAAAATGTTTATATATTTAAATAGCTTGTCCATTTTCATATAGACTTTATCAGATCTTCAAAAAGGGATAGTCATCTAGTTTTTTTGTACAGTTATTCAACAAAAAGTCTTAACTAGGCTGAGCTGGCTGAGAGAAACATAATTTTTAAAAATTATTTTATTTTTAAAAGTTCTGGGTACATATTCAAAATGTGCAAGTTTGTTACATAGGTAAACGTGCGCCATGGTGGTTTGCTGCACCTATTAACCCTTCACCTAGGTATTAACCCAGCATGCATTGTATTTTTTTCCTACTGCTATGCTCCACCTCACTCTTCCTCAATAAGCCCCAGTGTGTGCTGTTCTCCTCCCTGTGTCCATGTCTTCTCATTGTTCAATTTCCAATTATAAGTGAGAATGTGTAACATTTGCTTTTCTGTTTCTGCATTAGTTTGCTGAGGATAGCGGCTTCCAGCCTCATCCATGTCCCTGAAAAGGACATGATCTCATCTGAGGGAATTTACTCTCTTTCCCTTTACCAAGTCAAAACAGCCTGAATCAATGGCCTTTTCTGTGGTTGCATAGTATTCCATAATATATGTGGTATATGTAACACATATGTATGTACCATACATATGGTATATATGCCAAATTTTCTTTATTCAGTCTATCATTGGTGGGCATTTGACTTGATTCCTTGTCTTTGCTGTTGTAAATAGTGCTGCAATAAACATATGTGTTCATGTATCTTTTTAGTAGAATGATTTGTATTCTTTTGAGTATATACTCAGTAATTGGATTTCTGGGTCAAATGGTATTTCTAGTTCTAAGTCTTTGAGAAATAGCCACATTGTCTTCTACAATGGTTGAACTTACTTACATTCCCACCAACAGTGTAAAAAGAATTTACATTTCTCTGCAACCTGACTAAAATCTGACATTTTCTGATTTTTAATAATTGTCATTCTAACTGATGTGAGATGGTATCTTATTGTGGTGTTAATTTGCATTTCTCTAATGATCAGTTATTTGGGGATTTCCAAGTTTAAGGGAATGGTTCAAGTTAAGACTTTGTCATGGGACAAAAGTTATCAGCACAACAGAAACAGTATATGAAAGTATTGAAACAGCTGCTTAAAACTAGCAGAGGCTTGGTTTCTTAGGCTCAATTAAGAGACCTAATGCAAACTGTTGTTTCCCATAACCCATGGTTCCCAGAAGAAGACACACTAGACATAGAGCTCTGGAAACAAGTGCTGAGAAATCTTAAACAGCATCACGCTTATGGGCAACGGGTCCTGATAACATCTTTAATGTTATGGGCCTTCGTTAGGACTGCTTTGGCCCTGTTCTACATAAAAGAGCCTAAAAAGGGAAAGGAAGAGAAACCATCGTCTACCTTACCACCTCCTCCTTCTCCTTCAGCCCCGAAATTACCTGGTAAAAGTGCCACACAGGTAGCAGAGGCTTCCCCTGAGCTCCTCCCCCAATAAATTGTAAAAAGGACAAGGGAGACACTATAGTTATGGGACCCTGTTTCAGGCAAGCAGCATTAGAAGGGGAGCTCTTGCCCGGACACAGTGGCTCACGCCTGTAATCCCAGCACTTTGGGAGGCCGAGGCAGGCGGATCATGAGGTCAAGAGATCGAGACCATCCTGGCCAGCACGGTGAAATCCTGTCTCTACTAAAAATACAAAAAAATTAACCGGGCATGGTGGCACACACCTGTGGTCCCAGCTACCCGGGAGGCTGAGGTGGAAGAATCCCTTGAACCCAGGAGGCAGAGGTTGCAGTGAGCCGAAACTGTGCCACCGGACTCCAGCATGGTGACAGAGCAAGATTCCGTCTCAAAAAAAAAAAAGAAGGGGAGCTCTTGGCCTGCCTGGTAATGCCAGATTGACAAGACAATCAGGTATATGAACCCACTTTTTTGACACAAAGAGATAAGAAAAAGCATTAAAGAAAATGGAGCCACTAGCCCATTTACAAAAGGATTAATTGAAGCCATAGACAACCTCCATATGAGCCCATAGGATTGATTAGTGCTAGCTGAAACCACTTGAGACACCAGTCAATACCTCCTCTGGAAGGCAGAATTTAATGAATTATGTGGAAAGCAAACCTCTTTCTACTAATGGCCACTGTTATTCCTCCCCTACCCCTAACGTGGCTAGAACAGTAGCCTTTAAAGGAAGAGAAATCAGAGCGAGCCCAAGAATTAGTTGAGAAGCAATTAAAAGCAGGCCATATAGAACCACCTAACAGCCTTTAGAATTAGCACATTTTCGTCATTCCCAAAAAGTCTGGCAAACTGAGACTTTGGCATGATTAACATGCTATTAAACCTAAACTGCAACCCAAGGGACCTCTTCAACAGGGGCTCCCTTCCCCTGCAGTGATTCTTCAAAATTGGCCTATAGTCGTTATTGACTTAAAAGACTGCTTTTCTCCATTTATTCTATTCCCCTTGCTGAGCAAGACAGACAAAAATCTACATTTACAATATCAGCTCTTAATAATGAAAGGCCAGCTTGATGATTTCATTGGAAAGTGCTTCCTTAAAGAATGCTGAACAGTCCTACCATGTGTCAGTATCACGTAAATCAGGCTTTGCTCCTCAGAAGAAAAGAATTTCCTAATTGCAAGATTATTTATTTTATGGATGATATTTTATTGGCAGCCCCAACAGAGCCAGTACTTTTAAGTTTATATGCATCTGTCCAAAGGAATACATAGTTGAGTGGTTTGATCATAGCACCTGAAAAAAGTACAAATGTCCTCTCCTTGGAATATCTTGGATGCATACTAACTTCCCAGTCAGTAAGGCCTCAAGAGGTTAAATTAAATATTAGCAACTTACATACCTTAAATGATTATCAAAAATTACTGGGCGATGTTAACTGGCTTGACCCCACCTTGGGTGTAACTACTGATAAGTTGCAAAATCTGTTTTCTATCCTAAAGGAAAATACCGCCCTAGATTCTTCAAGGTTTTTAACCCCTGCAGCAAAAAAAGAAATTGAAGAAATACAGCAAGCTATTTCTCAAGGCAACTAGATCACACAGGCCCAAAATATTCAATTCAATTGTTTATTTTTCCTACTAAACGTTTCCCAATAGGATTAATATGACAGATGGCCGCAGGGCTGCACTTCCTAGAATAGGTTTTTTGCTTATATACCAGGACCAAAATACTATCTCCTTATATCCGGCTAATTAGAAAAGTCATCTATATGGGTTGCAGAGGATGCAATCTGTTGCTAGGTTATGACCCTGATGTTATAAGAATTTTTTTGAGTAAAAGGCTATTCAAAGCAGTATTGTCTCTATCTCTAGATATTCAGATAGCACTCTCTAATTATGCAGGCCATATAGACCATGCCCTTCAGTCTTATACTCCTGTTAGTGATGCTGCTTACTCTGTGTATTTATTGCAGAACCTTGAGAGAGCCCTCATTAAGTCTACTCTCCAGCCCACCCTGTGTGCCCTTTTTCTTTGGCTTCAGCAACTCTGTATCAACGAACACATCCTACTTTTATCACACATATTTGAGCCCGCAGCTCACTGCCTGGACCACTGACTTATGGCAATGATCAAGCAGACCTACAAGTTATGATGTCACTGCTTGACCAAGCAAACCAATCACATCAATTTTTCCACTAAAACTGGAGAAACTTAACTGGAGAAACTAAACTATTTCAACGTACCCAAAGACTAGCTAAACAAATTATTCTGCAGTGCCAGGATTGCCAGCTCATGGGCATGTCCCCTCTTTCTACAAACATCCCTGAACTTGGAAAACTAAGATATTTACATGTATCCGTTGATACCAATTCTCATTAATTAGCATATATGCTCCTCTTGGAGAATCCACCCGATAGATTATTAAATATCTTCTTTTAACTTTTGAATTTATGGGGTGACTCACAAAAATTAAAACTGATAGAGGTCTGGCCTATGCCAGCTCACAATTTCAACAGTTTTGTCGCACATGGAACAACCAACATTCCACAGGCATCCCATATAATCCCCAAGGACAGGCCATAGTAGAATGTGCCCACTCCATCCTTAAAAAAAACTAGAAAAGTTTTTTTGGAGTGTTTCTTTTATTTTATTTGAAAGGCTTTTCAGAATATTTATTTCACCAAATTAAGAGAATTGATGTGTGCTATTACCATCTTAATCTTGTAGAGCCTTACAAAACTTATTTCTAAAGATCAAGGAGGGTAGTGAAGTCTACAATAGACTAATTAAACCCTACTCTGGGAACATAGCCAAAATTGTATGGTGTTCCAATAACAGAATATTAGACATTTTTAAGGAAATGACTTACAGTAAGCAATGTATTTAATAAAAGAGTAAATTCAAAGAAGATATAATGGTTCTATTTCTTTTCTTTCTATTTTTTTTTTTTTTTTTTTGAGAGGGAGTCTTGTTTTGTGGCCCAAGCTGGAGCGCAATGGCACAATCTCGGCTCATCGTAACCTCCGCCTCCCAGGTTCAAGCAATTGTCCCACCTCAGCCTCCTGAGTAGTTAGATTACAGGCTTCAGCCACCATGCCCAACTAATTTTTGTATTTTTAGTAGAGATGGGGTTTCACCATGTTGACCAGGCTGGTCTTGAACTCCTGATCTCAGGTGATCTGCCTGCCTCAACCTCCCAAAGTGCTGGGATTACAGGTGTCAGCCACTGTGCCCGGCTGGTCCTGTCTATTTCAAACGATTGAAAGGATGACTTACAAAGGAGAAACGGCTTTGCTTCCATGTTTACACATCTTTCTGAGTAGGATGTCATTTAGACTATTAATAGAGGACTATGATTTCTAACATACAACATTTTAATTATGTGCAACACTACATGTCTTCTAAAGCATACAGAAAGTGAAATGCCCTTAACCATTTCTGAATACAAGTTTTGTCTCAACTTTTATGTTATCCTCTAAGTGCATATTCTATGAATCTTTTACTTGATAGTATTGGATGTTTTTTTTTTACTTTCGATATAAAAACAAATCTATTTTTGATTCTACTAATAATTGCTATTTTACATAAACTGCCTGAAACAGATTATCTTTACTATAAACAAAATAGAAATATAAAATAATATGTCTACGTAAGCAGTTTTGAATTGTTTCCATTGAAATGGTGGCAGTAAATTGTCCTATATGTAATACTGTATTTGAGGAGTATACATAAGCTGTCTTGGTTACAAAATTAAATAAAGTGCTCTATTCCCTGCCAGCAGGCATCTGTTCCTAAGAAAATATGTTTTAATGTTCTGTTGTATACACACAATCATTTTTAATGCACCCTAATGTCCACTTTTTTAACAAGCTTCATTTCATAGCTTGTTTCATTAAACTATAGTCACTAGAAAAAATAAGAGAATTAATTTTGTAGAAACAGAATGCAAAAAAACAAAATCTATTTTGTTTGTAAATTGTGCTCTATTTGGCTGAGTTAGATATTTATGAATGCTATGTTAGATTTAGGTGTGATGTCTAGGAAGAGAGCAGTGTAGCAACATATATTAAAAGAAAAATGTGTTTCACTTTTTAGTTATGCTCCTGTCATTCTAAATTTAATATTTTAAACACTTTCCCTGACCTTAGCTATGAAACCAACAGTTTTAAGATACTTCAAGAAAATGTAAGTACACCCATCTGTGTGTTATATTTATGATATTCTGAAACAAGTACAAATATCCATGATTTCATGACAGCAAACTGCTATTACACTCTGTTGTAAACAGATGTTACTGTAGCTTCCTTTCTTATTCATAAGTATTGTGAATGTTACAGGTTGATAAGATATATATATATATATATATGTATCCTCAATCAGGATATATTTTCCTTAGTGATTTGCTAATGTACTTTAAGCATGAATGAAGCTGATTTTTTTTTATTATTTCATGGGGAGATAAAATCAACATCTAATTGATCTTAATGCTATAGATAATGTTTTGATTACAGATTTTTTTGAAAAGTTCCCTATTTTATTTCTCTCCTTCTCTCTCTCTCTCTCTCTCACACACACACACACACACACACACACACACACACACACACATACACACACCAGATTTCTGAGCAAGCATAACTTTTAGGATGTAGTCAAATAAAACTATAGTTTGGGTTTCAGCTGCTGCCCCTTTACCATTTATTCAGTAGACTTCTTTCCCTGACCCTAGATGAAAGTTCTTGTAGTTTCAATGACTTTTTTTTTTTTTTTTTGCTCACTGTTAGGTTTAAAAGCCCCTATAATCTTTTAAATCTTAAAATACTGTCTCACTTAGAAAATTAAAAATGTTCAGACCTATGTAATATACATTTTCTTTTAAGAATGTAAAGATACATTTTTCCACTCTGTTTTCAGAGATCTGTAGACAAGAAGAAAGACATCTTACAGCATGACAGAGATGCCTATTGACTTTTTCTTTGACACCATATCTCATTCTCCACACCTATTAAGAATCAGAATGTGACAAGAATTTAATTTCATCAAAATAATTCTAATTTTGCTGGCACTATTCGAACTTGGCTTTATAATCTTTAGACCTGATATGCAACTAAACTAAGTCATTCTTTTAATAAGTACTTTAGAAATTTCTTCTGTTCTTTTTTTTTTGAGAATTATTCCCCATTATTAAAATTTTTTACTGGTTATATATTTGATGATATGGTAAATTGCTCCTTCTGCTGTTTCCTGACGTCCTTCCTAAATGCAGGAGTCCAGAGATACTATTACTTTCCTCTTTCAAGCCTCTTTCCTTCCTGTAGGTGGGTCTATACTACAGGACCAAAGAGAGCAATTACAAGTGAGCTATCCTCACTTTTGATCACATATAATTCACAATAAACACTAATATAGCTTTGTCCCCAAAATAGTCTTTGGTAGATCTGTGTACATCTGGCTCACCTATATTATAATTTTTGAATTTTTCAGTTTGAAGACACAAATCCATTCTTCCACACTGCACCCCCACCCCCAACACCTCCATTGGTTCTAAGTTTCAAACTCTAGGCTGAGATAAAAAGTTAACTCTCCCTGCTTTCTTGATACTTACTTGCAATTTATCCTCTAAGATATTCACACTCTTGACTTTTTATTCTCTCCAGGGAGTTGACTTAGAAATTAACTAGCTTCTTTCTAGTAATCTATTTTGAAACATCTTCATGATGAACCTGTGAAATATGTCTATTATCTTTATCCATAAGTTAGAACTGAGATGAGAAGAATCTACTGTTAACCGTGAGATAAGGTAAAGGAACGGTAGTAATAGTTTTACATATCGTGATGCATTAAATGTAAAAATCATTTTCAGATTTTTTATGTTGCTTAGCCTAGCAAACCTATATCAAGCTCAGTTGGCTGTTAAAGCATTTAGCAACATAGAAAATGTATGCTCCAAATAATTGCCAGAGTGTAATACAAAATTCACATTGGATTAGTATCTGCCAAATGATTGAGAAAATTCATATTAAGAGACTTTGAACTAGAGAATATGCAGTCTATCATTCCCTCTACATCAGTGTTTCTTGAATTCTCTACGATCTTTACTCAGGCTCTAATCGCCACAGATCTACCAATAAAAAATATATAAATGTTTACTTTGTGTAGTTTTTATTTTTATAATAATCTATTATCTATAACATTTTAAATATCTTAGAATTTCTAAAAATAAAATTAGGCTTTAGCACAGTCTATCAACTTACTGTAAGAGACAATATAAGAATTGTTTATAGGAAACTATTAAGTTTCATAACTTTGTTGCCACTACAGTTTACTTTACAGTAGTTTTTTTTTAATGAGGAATACAATCACTGAGCTATTTTCTTGGAGTTTTAAAAGGTAATTGCTATATTGAGTAATGTGTATTGTTTTGTTTTTAATCATAAACATTACTGATAACGTAACTTGTCAGATTTCCTTCTTTGCATTGTCTTCTAAAATGCTCAGAATCTAATTTTGAGAATTTGAAGTCACACATAGCATATATAAAGGATAACAAAACAATTGTTTTCCATATTTATATTACTTAATGTTATTCAAAAGTTGTTTTTTGTCAATTTTGTATTATTTTCTACCATTGTGTTACATATATTTCATCATTTTCTATATAAACTTTTTGGAATAGAATAGAATTTATATTTTTAAAAGCATTATGCTTATTATTTTACAAAGGGGAAGATGAGAAATTACTAAGCTCATTTTACTTAAGACAAATTAACGAAACTCTAACCATTTAAAGCTATGGTTTCCCCTGAGAAATAGTCACAGATAAATACATATCTATATATGTGTGTGCAAATATATATGTATATACATATATGTGTACGTAGTTATATACAGTCTATATGAGTTCAGTTGGGTAATTTGAGTCTGTTACCATTACCTCTAATAATTTGATAAAGGAATGGTAGCTAAATAACAAAACACTCTATAAATTTTATAGGGTTCAGGGACATTTAAGTTGTAAGACACCAAAATCCTGCACAATAGGAGACTTCCATTTGAAAATTATAGTGTATCTTTGGCTTCTAACCACATTTGAACCCGCTTCTTATGCTTAGACATTTCATTAAGAATATACCACAGATAATTCATTCTGTTGAGGAGATTAGCAGATATATCCTCTTTCTAAGGTAGCTGTGTAAGAACATGATCCAGTGTCCAGGTTGTGCAGACTCCTGAGGTGTTGATATCCTATGCTAAATGAGACCTCTGGAGGTAATTTGGACATTATTTCTGTCTTTATTTCCCTACACCTGATTATCTGCTCCCTTCTGTATATTCTGTGAGTTACCTAGCAGTTTTTTAAATTAAAATAATTGAAGTGTATAATGCTGCTCATAAATAAGAATTCTGATTGATATAGCTGTTACATAACTAGCCTGAGCCTCTGTTTTATAGACTTGAGAATATGATAATGGAGACAGAAGAACAGCAGAATCAAAAGCAAAGCTGGATAATGAATGGAAAAGAAGGGAACAGAAGTGGAGAAAGATGAGATAGATCACTAGAGAAAAAAGTAGAGGATACAGACTTCTGAGGTATAACCAAGACAACCAGATCACATGACCTTCTGCAGCTCACCACAACTGCTTTTGTTTTATCTTCCTACCCAAGGATTCATCTATTGTTTCATTGCTTTATCTGAACTTTGTGTTTCCCCCAAATGGATGTGTTTGCTTTCTCAAATCTAAGCATACTCCTTAAAATGTCTCCCTTACCAGAGTATAAGTTGTTACTAAGTTTAATAACAGCACAGGCCAAGGCTGTATCTGTTTTATTCTGCACCGTAATTCAGTTTGTGGTACAGAAACTGGCTCATAGTTGGTTGAAATATATGACAATGAATAAATAAGTGAAATTAAAATAACAGACACAGTAAATTACATTTACACCAAGAAATAGTTTGACAAATTATCAGTTAGTCTAATCTCATTTTTACTACATGCACATACAAACACACACACACAAACACACACACACACATACACACATACACACTCCTATTTTTCCCCTTCTTATTTAAAATTCTAAATGATAGAAGTGTTTCTAGTAGATGGCTAGGGAACAAGAGACACATTTGCTTATTTAGATTTGTGAACTTCTCTGGGAAAGAAGCTGATATTTTTCCTTTTTATCTCTAAAAATAAATGCCTGTCTAAAAAATACAAACATTATTATGATACCTAATACCATCTGGTATTATTTGTTATACTAGTTTTCTGTC
The DNA here is from genome assembly GCA_963574635.1 of Cheracebus regulus. Classification (NCBI taxonomy): domain Eukaryota; kingdom Metazoa; phylum Chordata; class Mammalia; order Primates; family Pitheciidae; genus Cheracebus; species Cheracebus regulus. Next base: position 68,895 of record CAUYQU010028439.1, read on the forward strand.
TCCTGCTGCATTAGGTCTCTGTTCTGACACAATATTTTTGAATATCTGCCTATAGAGCTTTCCTTATGCTGTCTTCAACAAATCTCTCCTTTCCCCAGGAGGTTTTCTTTGGTTAATAACATTCTGTAAGTAATTAATGTGACATTATGATTTGTTGCAAGGGTAGCCTGAACAGAGCTTGACCTCATATAGTTCTGTAGATCACTATTGATTTAAAGTGGCAGACCAAATTCTCCACATTAGCCTGTACCACATTTTTAATACATCAATAAAACAGAATTACTCCAAAGGAAATAATTTTGTCATGGCTCTAATTGTGGTAAATATAATACAAATATCAGAGTATTTTCCTAAGTTATTGATAAATATATCTAAGAACCAAATTATGTATCACAGAAAATCATTGTTTCACACAATATTTTGTAGGGAAAACATAAAACATTGGTTCTCCTATCAGGGAACTATTTCAAAAGGATGCCGTATGTCCAAAATGACTAGAAATAATATTTTGGTTTCAGTTAAAAATATACTTATTTTTAGTCCCCATTTAAACAAAAGTGGATGTCCTTTGCAGTGTGCTGCAGTGTATTTAAACTGAATTAAACCAAAAACATCTCTGCATTATTTCAAATGAGGAAATTACCGAGATAGGTATGCCTCACATTGCTGGATTTTCCAAATCATGGTTCACTATTAAATTAAATTCTCAGGATAAGAGTTAAAAATGGCAATTGAGAACATTTCCTTTCCAAATTTCTAATAATAATCCTTCTTCTGCCTAATATCATTCCTTTGATCTTAATCCATGTAATCCAGCACATTTAATAAATTTAGGTGAATAACACATTTTAACTATAGTATAAAAGTTATGGGTTCTAACTAAATATTGTTTAGTTAACTCTCCAATCTCTTTTGTAGTTTACATTTCCAAATACTAAAATATTAAATAGGACTTGATCATGTCCTTTCGTTCTCTTTTTTTTGGGGGGGGGACCCTATAACTGTTTTCTACAATTTATGGAATTATGGTTCTATTCTCATTTTTTAGCTTTTTAAAATTAATACATAAGAGTTGCATTTGTTATGGGGTACATGTGTAATTTTGATACAAACAAATAATGTCTGATGATTTCAATCAAATTGAAATAATTGCAATATTCATCACCTCAAACAAGTATTATTTATTTGTGTTATGAAAATTCCAAATTTTCTCTTTTGGTCTATTTTGAAATATACAATATGTTATTAACTATAATAGTCCTACTGTGCTATTGAACATTGGAACTTATTACTTCTACTAATTGTATTTTTGCACTTATTAAGCAACCCCCTTTTACCTCCACCTCTCCCTACTCTTCCCCAAACTCTGGTAACCAATCTCCTATTCTCTGCTTTCATGATTTCAACTTTTTTAGCTTCCACATATGAATGAGAATATGCAATGTATGTATTATTGTGCCTGGCTTATTTCACTTAATATAATGTGCTCCAGTTCCACCCATGTTGCTGCAAATGAAACATTTTCACTTTTTTATGGCTGAATAGTGTTCCAGTGTGTATGTATATACCCATTTTCTTTATCCATTTATAATATGATGAACACTTAAGTTAATTCTCTGTCTTGGCTATTGTGAATAGTGTTATGATAAATATGAGAGTGTGGACATCTTTTCAATATACTAATTTTCTTTTCATTTTTTGAATATATACCCAGCAATGGAATTTCTGAGTCACATGGTAGTTCTATTCTGAGCTTTTGGGGAACCTCTATTGTTCTCCACAGTGGCTTTACTCATTTACATAAATTATATTATTTGTTATTATTGTTGTTGTCTTGTATTTCCAGATTTGGTAATCTGTTCATCTAAATATTTTTTCCCTTAAATTTTATTAATGTCACTTCATTCCAGGTCAATATTTGCCTTCACAATTTTTATTTGTGATAATATCATTTTATTGTTTCACAGAGGTGCAAGAATCATTTCTGTTGGAAGTGAAGTTTCTCTTTGTTGAAGTTATTACCTTGAAAATGACTATCTCAAGAACTTAGCTGGTATCCTTCTGGATGTTCTATCAGATAGACCTCAACATGCTGCTCTCACAAAAGTGATGATGTAACAAAGTGATGATGCAACAGTTTACTCAGTCTCTAAAAGGAATAACGCTTCTCCAACCATACTGCATCCATTAATTATATAAACCTGAATGAATTTTCCATTGGCCAATCAATATTTCCATTGAGATGGATAACTATGTCAGGGTTTATTACAATTACCTGTTTTCATATCTGAATTTTCCATGACTATAAGCTCCTCAAGTCTAGGTGTCCTTTGTTTCCTTAAATTTGCAGTACCAAGCAAATATTCCACAGAGTTCATTTGAAATAAAAACTTAGTGCATAATTAATTTCTATAAGCCAAATGTGACATTTATCATAATACTCTAGATATACTCAGAGTTATCTATTCAAAAGCATGTTTTCTATGACAAGTATGCTAAGAAAGAAATAAGTATGAGGGGTTTAGTTATATGTAAGATAAAATAATGAAGGCCAAATGACTGAGAAAATACAAATTTTAGTAACGTAGGACTTTATAAAAATATATTTTATCAATTAGCATACACTTCATTGTTCTCTGTTCCTAGATTCTAATAACAGGCATACTTGGGGATATTGCAGGCTCAGTTTCAAACACTACAATGAAATAAATATCACCACCATAAAGCAAATTGTACAATTTTTTTTGTTTCCAAGGGCATGTAAAAGTTATACTATACTGAAGTCTATTAAGTGCACAGTAGCAATGTATCTAAGAAAAAAGGTACATACCTTAATTTAAAAATACTTCACTGCTAAAAATGCTATCAATTATCTGAGCCTTAAGCAAGTTGCAATTTGTCTGCTGGTGTAGGCTGCTGACTCAATGTTGATGGCTACTGGTCAATGAGGGTGATCATTGCTGAAGGCTGGGGTGGCAGTTACAATTTCTTAAAATAGGATAATAGCAGAGTCTTCCACATAATTATCTCTTACTTTCACAAAAGCTTTTATTGTAATGTGCAACACTGATTGATAGCATTTTGCCCACTATAAAATTTATGTCAAAATTAGTCAATCTTCTCAAATCCTGCCACTGCTTTGCCAACTATGTGTACATATGATTATTAATCTTTTTTTGTCATTTCAACAATGTTCATAGCATTTTCACCATAAGTAGATTCCATCTCAAGAAATCATTTCCTTTGCTCATTCATAAGAAGTATCTTTTCATCAGTTCCAGTTTTATCATGAGATCGCCACAACTTAAGTCACACCTTCAGCCTTCTATTGAATTCTAGTTCTCTTGGTATTGCTATCACATCTCAGTGACTTACTCCACTGAAGTCTTGAACCTCTCCAAGTCATTCATGAAGGATGGAATCAACTTCTAAATTTCTGTTAATGTTGATGTTTTTACGACTTGCAATAAATCACTAATGCTTGCAATGGTATCTAGAAACTTCTTTCCAGAGGGTTTTCAATTTACTTTCCCCAGCTCTATCAGAGGAATTGCTGTATATGGTAGGCTACACATTATGAAATATATTTCTTAAAAAAATAAGACTTAAGGGTCAAAATCACTCCTTGATCCATAGACTGCAGAATGAATGTTGTGAGTGAGGCTATCCTGAATCACCCAACCACACAAAATTTAGGAAGAATAATTGCTTATTAAAGTCACAGGATTTTAAGAAATAAAAATGTTTCTTGCTTTAAGAAAATAGAGTTGTGGTTTTAAGCCACTTTTCTCAGTAACTGAATTCTGTGGGTATACCACCCAAGGATTAAGGATATCAACTGGCCTTGTTTATTACTACACTGGAAGATTCTGTAAGAATTTTCCAATAGCATTTGGTTCTGCACTGAATATTAATATTTATTATAAAATTTATTACGAAAGAGAAGCATTCATGGAGAATACTGTTAGTTACTTCAGATCTGGTGAAGATGTGTTTTTTCTCTTTTAGAATTAAGCCCTGAGTTTTTAAATTACTTTAAAAAAAGCTCTGATGAAGCCTAGCAGATGTTTACTTTTCTCGGTCACAAAGGCTTTTTTTTAATATTGTTATTTAAATGTATTGGTTCTAAATATTATCATTTAAATATTACTCCAATTATATGGAAATTTGAAATAAAAACAAGAATATTAAAGTCACTGAGTCTTTGCTACATAGTAATTAAGCACTGTGAATACTGATTTATATATTCTAGCTAATTTAATTGTAACAAGAGTTATCTCCAACTCATTCATGAATAATGCCTATTAATTTATTGAAAATCATGTTGTTATTGAGTGTCATAGCTAGGGTTTGAACTGTGTCTGCTTATTCCAAAATCTTTGCCTTGAACTGTGATGTGTTCTTGCTCCTAGGTATAAGCCCAAATTTAAATCACTGGTGTTTATAATAAACTATTATTAAGTGTATTATGAAAAAAATAAACATGTTTTTACTTCTTTCTGAATCTTTCTGAAGATTCATTAAAAAATATTTTTTTCTTTTGGTCGGAAAGGTTTTAATGACTATGCCACTGAAACAGCATCATACATAGCCTCAGACTTGCCCATAATGAGTCAAATGTCCTCAGCATAAAAAATAATGGTGTGAGAAGGCAAATTCATGACTAACAAAAAGTCCCCAAACTAGGAGACAGCATTTACCATCTCTGTCCCCATTTTCTTCCTAATTTGGTATTTCTTGTTTAGCTTATTATTTTAACCAATAGGACTTAGATTCAAAACTTATTATATTTATAGTATTTAACATGCATGAACTGTGTTAGTCTTATATTATTTTCATAACTTTTGGGAAATGAACTAGAAAACAATAAAACCAATACATAGTTTAGAAACTTGTCTGAGGTTACCAAAAAGAAAATATTAGAGCTGAAACTAATCTCTTGTGACAAAATTAATGTTCTTCCTAGTATTTTCAGAAATTTTGTGAAGAGTTATCAAGTTTTTGTTAATGTTGGGACAGCTTATGGAGTCAACAGAACATGTTTGAAGCTTAACTTTGCTGTCTTATTAGCTGTGTGATGTTAAATTCTTGAATCTCTGGATTATATTCTTCTACAAGGTAGGACTATTAGACATCTATTGTGCAGGTTTAAATATTATATTTGGCATAATCCTGAAAACATAGCCTCATTGGTGGTATTTATTGTTATCAATAAACCAACCTTGAGAAAAGACTCTATTTAAACTTCTTTGGAATAAATGAGAGAGAACCTGGCCCTCTGGCATTCTTGAATATAGAAAAGACAAAGAGCTAGACTCTGCTTGAAATCTGTCCATTCTAGGAGGATATATCTTTTCTTTGCATTGGAAAACTCTAAGGGACTCTGTACTTGTTGATAAGAAGTTACTATTCAGCATGTTTAACATCACCTGCCTTACCTAGGGTGGAAAATGCTGATGTTTTTAATGGCCATAGATTAATATTCTTTTATCGTGAATACAAATATAGACACTATGATTAAAATTAACTTAGTAACTGGTGTTTTAAAAAATATTAAATGATAAAAATGATAGCTGAAATATCCAATCCTATAAGATGAACATAGTATGTAAATCTAATTGTTAGTCTTTTATTTGTTTTTGTTTTTTTCTTTTTGTCTACATCCAAACTTTTAGATGTTTTATTTTATGATATTTTATCAAGAGTCTCACTGTCTTTGTTAGTACCTTTTTATTCAGCTTACTGACTGACCATTCAAATAACATAGATTAAACTGCAAATAATTTTTTCAGTGGTTGAGAATGACAACTTGTGAGATAGTTTTTAAAAGTTAGAGCTGAAGGAGGCTTTCCCACTAATTTTGTAAACAATAAAACTGAGTCCTATGGTTATGAAATGATTTGTTCCTGGTCTCACAATGTAGAAGGAACATGGTTAGGATAAGAAAGTGTAAGCCTTCATATATTTCATAAGTGCCAAAATTTTAAAATTTTACTAGAAGATGAGTATTTATTTTCATTAGAATAGAATTTTAAATGATGAATTATAATATTTTCAAAATATTTAAAACATATATAAACTGACATATTGAATATTCCTATATAAGATCACTCTGAACTGGTCTAATTCATAGTAAAATCTTTCAGTCGATTACCAGTCATTCTATTATTTGATATAAAGAAAACAAAATAGCTCAGAGCAGTCTGAGCTATTGAGGCATGCAGGCCCAGAGACACATGAGCATGGGACTTCAGCACACCCTCCCTGTACCTGCACCTGTGCCATTGTCTTTGTTTCTGGAATTTGTGATACAAAGAACAACGCATTGCCAATCAATAGCTTATGTTATTTTAATGTAAATTCTTGGTAAACAACTCAAAAAGTGCCTCTTCCTTTCCCTTAAAAATCTACTTGTGCTGGGCGTGGTGGCTCACGCCTGTAATCCCAGCACTTTGGGAGGCAGAAGTGGGCAGATCACCTGAGATGGGGAGTTCAAGACCAGACTGACCAACATGGAGAAACCCCCGTCTCTAAAAAAAAAAAAAAAAAATCCACTTGTGACAGCCACTAGTCAGAGTGCACATTGTGCATATTCAGGATAACCTGAATCTATGCTACTGGGTTGCAATCCTTAAGCTTGGCCCAATAAACTCTCTACTTATATTAATTTTTCCCCAGCTTCTCCCTTTCAGGTCAGCAATATTATAACATATTTTAAGAGACTGGGCTTTCTAATGAATTTTGAAGCTCATCTACATTGCTACAAGTTGTCATTTATGTTAGCACCTATTTAATCAAGATCCCAGGACACTGTAATTACTTTAAATTATTCATTGTATTTGTCTCACAGAAAAGTCAGTTATGGTGTATTGGGGGCTATGATTTCTATTACTCTTCCCAGCTCTGTATCTCTTTTCTAAGATAGTTGTTCCTTCTATTGAGCCCCTTTCCCACTGATAAATGTGTTGCTATACCAGGCATTGTTGCTACTAAGACTGGACACCTCTTCATCCTCAGGGCCTGTACCATCACTGATGTACCATCACTGAATAAATGTGGCAGCACATTTAATAGTGGGAAAGAGGGGTCATTTTTCCTGGAAAAAAAGGAAGATAGACTCCCCATGTTCTGATGTGAGAAACAAAAGATTGTATCCTCCATTGTGGGTTACATTATTTTGGGTAGTTTTCAAAGCAGCATTGTTTATGTCTCAATATTTAACAGATTTTCTTTTTGCATGATGCTTCCTTCATATTTTGTCTATAACTCAATAAATCTCCTAGGAGAAAACTCAGCTAAAAGAAGATCGCTCAAACAAGCTTACAATAGTTATCTTGGACTCAGAGAAGAGAAAATATTCTGGGAAAAGCATGACACTTTTTATTCCACATACCACCTGCCCAATCTTTCCTGGAATTGGATCTGAGTTGAAGCAATACAATGACAGCTCAGGACTGAAAATTAGAAATACCCTCTGCAGCATATATAGTTTATGCTATTTTTTGTTTATTTTTAAAATAATGTAATTTATATTAGGGAAATAAATACTGAGTTTTCAGTGCAACTGTAAATGAATCCACATACATGCACAGTATACAAGGGATTATTTTAAGTCATGAATTTTAAAAAGAACTTCCTCAGAGAGATGAGAACAGATTTATAACCAGCTGGTGCCAGGCTATATTTGGCATATGGAACCTAGATTTAGCTATCCTCTTCAAAGTCCATGAATGCCATTCTAACAATACTATTCAGCATGTAGTACAAATGGTTGGGGAATTCCTTTAAGCAATCTCCAAGTGATGGGAACAAGGTCAAATGTCATCACAATGTGCTGTAGCTCTCAAGGTTTGAGCCCCTAACTAGGTTCTCTGAAGCAGCCAGAGCTATCAGTGCTGCAGGAAAGCCAGCAGTATTTTGAAAGATGTAAGGGCAGCAGGATGTTTTTCTGCATTTTTGTTTGCTGGCATAGATTTGTGGTTTTGTTAAATAAAAATATGTAGAAGATGCTAAGTTCTGAGAACCAGACCACTGGGACAGAAGAAGGTGTCTCTCTTCCCCTCACAAATAGGCACCAACACACTCTGTGTGCCTTTGTTCTCAGAGACCTCTGTGTTCATTGCTGAACACATATGGAGTTTCTCTGTGTCAGGATTTTTATCAAATCATCTCATGCCCCATCAGTATCCCCTACCTTACTAGTACTTATTATAAAGAAAACTGATTTTCTTCTACACTCTGATTGTAAATGCCCGAGATTCTTTTACGAACTTCTCTGAAAAATTCTTACCCCAACCAGCTTTGCCTTCTGATTGCCTTTCAGAAAATTCCACCTTTCTGAATCTTAGTACACAAACAATTGGACTAGGGATAGACCTCTGTTTCAATCTGTTTCAGTAAGATTGCCTCTCTCAGAAATTTAGATTTGCAACCTAGAAAATTCAGTTTGTTTCTATCTGTTAAAACCTAGGAATTCATTTAAATCCTAGGCTGAAATGGCTGTATTTCTCTTTTATTCAAGTTCAGCAAAGAGTGGGCTGCAGTTGGCTCCAGTTCCTCTTAAGAGCTTGCACTTACATGGCTTCTGTATGACAATTCTCTTGGAGTTTTCAGAAACATTCTCTTATTATACTTACCTCAGCTTGGGTGGATTCTGTTTCTTACAATTAAATACAGCTTGGGAGAGAATTGTTTATTTAGCTAAGGTGAAGTTTTGGAATCTCCGTATTCAGAATGGCCATTGGAAATGGGCTTTCTCCTACCACATAGATTCTGCTGTTCATTATTTCACAGCAGTTTTATGGTCCTGCAAATGTGCAGATAGATACACATGGTGGCCCCCAGTATCTCCTTAGAAATTGAAATCTCACAGAAAGAGATTGCTTCAAAACTTGGCTTCATCTAGACCTTTATTTGTAAAGTCGGTTTCATTCATGCTTCATCATTTTTTGGAAAGATGTATCTTTTAGAGAATGCATTTGAATCCAAGTAACATTTTCTCATCATTACTGATTTTTAAAGTTTCTATGAATCCTAGTATATAGAGGATTCAATGTCAACTTGGATGTTTTATATAAAAACCTAACGCTCTCATATGGATCTGGCTTTTCAGATTTATGTATGCTTATGAAACCATGGACCTATTATTTGTGTCTCCCTCTTATTCTTAGCTGTATAAACAGAAGGGTTTTTCTTTTTCCAGTCATCCACACAGCTCAGTCCAAAAAATATTCATATTCTTCCTATTATAGATTATTTGAAATTAAAAAAATCTTCAGAAAAAATGCATGCAAAATCATATTACCAAGTACCTCAGTTAAACAGAGCCAAAATATCTCTGAAAACATCGTGTCAATAAAGTTGAGTCTATCTTCTTACAAAGAAAAGTGCAATTATTATTTGTTATTAAGAATTAGAAACTTTACAGCAGGAAACAAATGCAAGTGCTAAAAGTCACTTGCAAATGTTCTTAAAAGAAAGAAAAATAGTGCTTGTGCATAATTCAAAAGTTGGTGATGTATTTCCAAATACCCTGGTGTCTTTTATTATTTCACAGCCTTTTTTTTTTTTTTAGGAGAAAAGAACACCATAGCAACCAGTTTTGACTGGTTATGAAAGGATAACTTAACTGGTTTCTTATCATTTTGCTATAAGATTAACTATTTTCTCTTAACCTCACTTTTCAATATCTTCTGATATTCTGTATACTTCTGTAACCAACCATCTGGAATGTTTGTATGGTCAGAGGAAAAATGTGACATATGTCTTTCTATAACTTAAAAATTTATAAAAGTAGAATCTCTGTGAGAATAAGGTGTGTGTGTGTGTGTGTGTGTGTGTGTGTGTGTGTGTGTGTGTGTAATTTCCTACCATTTCCAGGCACCAATAATCTTTTTTAATACCTACGGTTCTCTTTTTACATAGCTACAATACACAATGTTAGAATATATTAGACAAAATTAGGCTAAGTATCTCCAAAAGAGTTACTACTGAAAGTCAAATAAAAAATGAAACCATTTTTGTTTGTATAAATAAATTGAGAGTAATCAAGATAAAATGGAAGGAACTAAGAAACTGGATGGTGGCTGATGCCAATTCATGAAGTAAAAGAAATCCATTTGCTGTCATAGTATTGTAGACAGATTGAATTTCCCTAGGCGATCCAGATGAAAGAAAATGAAGTTTAAGTAATACAGAAAAAATATTTAATATTAGTGAAAAAGAGAGTGGGTGCATAAATCATAGCTGGAAGATGATATCACTTTAGTGAGGTAATATTGAGAGAATTTTTAAGATGCCAAAAGTTCCAAAAGGCTCTTGTAAAAACATTTTTATAATATTGTTTAATGGATTAAAAAATAGCTTCCATCACTATCGCTTGAGTAAAAATACATATGTTAATTATAAGTTCATAAGACTGTTTTGTCTTATATCAAGATTTGCTAACTTAAAAGAAATAATGAAATGTCTGAGTTCCTTATTTGAGAAATGAGTTACACTTAGAAGTAATTTATAAAGAAGTAGAAAGTAGATGCAGACATGAAATTATGTGTATGTATGCTTTCCAGGAATTAAAAAGCATTTTTTAGTCATAAGACTTTAACATGGATTTGGAGGTGTTTTATCTCTTGATAGAATCAAGAGATGATAAGACAGATGATAGGATCAGAAATCTCCAAACTGTGTGTAGATTACAAATAAAATTTTACATAATAGCCATAAGTGAGTACTGATCTTGGTTTGGAAATCTGAGGTATATATTCCCTAGGAATAAACATACAACGGCTTGTCTTGAGGATACATGGGATACCCCCATCAGCTATCACTCGTCATTAGGACTGTGGAAACATGTGGAAACGGTTTATATCAATGTAAGCTTTAACATAAGTAAACATTGGCTTAAGACAATGCTTTAGTGTGGGAAAAGAAAGATTATTCTGACTATAGTACACAACCAGTTTTAGGTTGTCCTAAGACATGTAGACATCTACTTGAGACATATGGAGAGAAGATTACATTGATATGTGAGTACAAACTATTAAAAGCCACTTTATAAATTACATTGTATGTGAGATAGTAGAGTGTAACACCAGAAATATAGTAAGTGAATGAAGTCCTCCGTTCTGAAGAAAAATCTATGAGGCTTTAAAAAAATCAAGCGGAAATAGCTATGCATTGGCACTGAATCATTAATGCCTCTAGATATGGTATGATTATTCCAAGAAGCCACCTTTTACAAGCTTCATATCAGCTTCTGAGAGGTAACAGAAATTGTGACCTAGGTCTCAATAAACCAAGAGATGGTACTTCAGCCTTCTTGCAGCTGACATCAAACAGGGATCCAGGTCAAGGCAAAACAAACATGATTCATAACATGTAGTAGCAGAAATAATGGCTTTAGTATAGATGAAAATTTGCTTAGGGACTTCTAGATCTGCTTTTGGAAGAACTCCAGGAATGGACAAGACACTACAATCAGGTTGCCACTGGAGTAGATAAGGATTTAAGACACCAGAATAAAATTACTTTCTTTTCTTTGGCAGGGGATGGCTAGGAGATGGAGTCTTGCTCTGTGTCACAGGCTGGAGTGCAGTGGGGTGATCTCGGCTCACTGCAGCCTCTGCCTCCCGTTTTCAAGCGATTATCCTACCTCAGCCTCCCGAGTAGCTGGAATTACAGGTGTGAACCATCACACTCAGCTAATTTTTGTATTTTTAGTAGAGACAGGGCTTTGCCATGTTGGCCAGGCTGTCCAGAATAAAATTACCTTCTAATCCTATAGGAATATTGGGATTCTAGTTTTTTTGTTTGTTTGTTTTCCTTTATTCTTATTGTTGTTGAGTTCATGTCCTCTACAATCGCAAATAAGAAGGAATATTTCAAGTCCTTTCAGAATATTGGTGAGTTATAGTTTCTTAACACAAGGATTATTGTTTAACCAATATTCTTTTTCTTTTACTGGAAAACACTCAACATCTAAGATATTAACATTAATAAGGAATAAGAAAGTATGTATAGCAAAGGTACAGATATATCCTGTAAAGGAAAACCAATATCCTGTTATTTTTGATTGGTACTGATAGATTAATGATTTTGTTTTTAAGTGTTAAATAGATATAATAGGTGAAGTCTGGTTCTGGGCTCATCCAATCACTGGAACCTAATATCCTAGCATTCTAGATATACCTTGAAGAACGTGGCTGTGTATGTATTTGTACAGTGTTGTTAGCTACTTGTCAATATAACAAATATACTATAGTTGTCATGCAACATGTGGACCAAAAGATTTGGTGGTATAGAACTATAGTACTTAACTGAAATACCCAGATTTACAAAGCAAATATTACTAGAACTAAAGGGAAAGATAGACTCCGATACAATAATAGTTAGGAACTTCAACGCCCAACTCTTAGTGTTAGACAGATCATTTAGTCAGAAAATCAACAAAGAAAAATGAAATTTAAACTGTACTATAGACCAAATTGACTTAACAGATATTTACACCTGCAGAATACTTATTCATCAGTGCAAGGAATATTGTCCAGAATTTACTCTATTTTAGGACACAAAAACTTCTCAACAAAATGTGCAAAAAACTGAAATCATATCAAGTATCTTTCCTGACCTCAGTGAAATAAAACTAAAAATCAATAACCAAAGGAATTTTTGAAACTGCACAATACATGGAAATTAAACAATATGTTCCTGAATGACCAATGAGTCAATAAAGAAATTAATGAGAATTAAAATTTTTTCAAAACAAATTAAAATAGATACCCAGCATTCCAGACCCTATGTAATACAGCAAAAGTAGTATTAAGAATAAAGTATATAGCAACAAATGCCTACATCACAAAAAGTTACTGGGAGGTGGAGGCAGGAGGACCCCTTGAGTCCAGGAGTTTGGGACAAACCTTGACAAAATTGCAAGACTCCATCTCTAAAAAAGAAAAAATTAAAAATTAAAATAAATTAGCCAGGTGTGGTATAATGTAGCTGTAGTCCTAGCTATGTATCAGGAAAACAACTTGAGCCTGAGAGCTGAAGTGAACTATGATTGTGTTACGGTACTTCAACCTGACATTTAGAGCGTATTCCTGTCTTTAAAAAATAGTTTAAAATTTCAAAGAAACAATCAAGTAATGCACCTTAAGGATCTAGAAAAGCAAAAAAAAAAAAAAAAAAAAAAAAACCCAAAAAATAAAACCAAAACTTACAAATATTAGAAGAAAATAAATAGTAAAAATAAGAGCAGAAAAATAATTAAGACCCAAAATCAAAAAGATCAAGGAAAATGAAAGTTTTTTTATTTTTTGTT
>CAUYQU010028441.1:0-12118 GCA_963574635.1 Cheracebus regulus
TCACATTCAGGTACACCTATCAAACGTAGATTAGGTCTTTTCACATAGTCCCATATTTCTTGGAGATTTTGTTCATTCCTTTTTACCCTTTTTTCTGTCATCTTGCCTTCTCATTTTCTTTCATTGAGTTGATCTTCGACCTCTGATATCCTTTCTTCTGCTTGGTCAATTTGGCTGTTGAAACTTGTGCAGGCTTTGCGAAGTTCTTGTGTTGTGTTTTTCAGCTCCATCAATTCACTTATATTCTTCTCTAAGTTGTCCATTCTCGTTAGCATTTCATTAAATCTTCTTTCAAGGTTCTTACTTTCTTTGCATTGGGTTAGAACATGTTGTTTTAGCTCACAGAAGTTTCTTATTATCCACCTTCTGAAGCCTGATTCTGTGAGTTCATCACACTCATCCTCCATCAGGCCTTGTTCTCTTGCTGATGAGGAGCTGCGATCCCCTGTAGTAGGAGAGACATTCTGATTTCGGGTGTTCTCAGCCTTTTGCACTGGTTTCTTCCCATTTTTGTGGATTTATCCACCTGTTGTCTTTCAGATTGGGTCTCTGAGTGGATGTCCGGCTTGTTGGTTTTGAAGTTTTTTCTGTTACTTAGTTTTCCTTTGGCAGACGCCCCTTCCCCACAGAGTTAGGCCTTCCCGGGTTCAGCTGTGCTTGCTCTCAGTCCTCAGTGCTTCCAATTGCTGTTCTCCTTGTGGGAATGGGACCAGCCGAGCCTGACTAAAAGGGCACCCTGTCCCGTATACTCCGCATCGAGAAGCGCCATGCCGTGGCACCAGCAAAACAGCCGCGCCGGCCAAAAGAATCATGCTGGTGACCCGTGTGGCTCCTTCACCAGAAATCTCCCAGTTCGTGGGCATCAAAAATTTGTCTGCAATTGCGGTGTCCACTCGCTCTCTGCGCTTTCACTGGGAGCTACAATGCTGAGCTGCTGCTACGTGGCCATCTTGGATCTCTCTCCGCCCGGTGATGAAGTTTTTTCTGTTTCTTAGTTTTCCTTTGGCAGATGCCCGTTCCCCACAGAGCCGGACCTTCCCGGGTTCACTGTGCTTGCTGTGAAACTCTCAGTCCTCAGCGCTTCCAATTGCTGTTTTCCTTGTGGGGATGGGACCAGCCGAGCCCATCCATCCATATGCTCCGCACCGAGAAGCGCCACACTGGGGCACCAGCAAAACAGCTGCGCCAGCCAAAAGAGTCGCCCTGGCGACCCGTATGGCTCCTCTGCTGGGAATCTCCCAGTCTGTGGGCAACAAAAATTCATCGGAAAGTGCGGCGTCCACTCGTTCTCTGTGCTTTCACTGGGAGCTACATTCCTGAGCTGTTGCTAATCGGCCATCTTGGATCTCTCTCCTCATATCTTTTTTTTTTTAAGTTCTGGGGTACATTTGCAGATCTTGCAGGATTGTTACATAGGTATACACATGCCATGGTGGTTTGCTGCCTCCAAACCCCGGTCACCTACATTAGATATTTCTCCCAATGTTATCCCTCCTGAATCTCCCCATCCTCCGCTATCCCTCCCGTAGCCACCCACCCCTGAACAGACCCCAGTGTGTGATGTTCCCCTCCCTGTGTCCACATGTTCTCACTGTTCAACACCCACCTATGAGTGAGAACATGTGGTGTTTGGTTTTCTGTTCTGGTGCCAGTTTGCTGAGAAGGATGGTTTCCAGATTCATCCATGTCCCTGCAAAGGACATGAACTCATCCTTTTTTATGGCTGCATAGTATTCCATAGTGTATATGTGCCACATTTGCTTTATTCAGTCTATCATTGACGGGCATTTGGGTTGGTTCCAGGTCTTTGCAACTGTAAACAGTACTACAATGAACATATGTAACATACATATATATCTTTAATTAATCAGTTTACTTTCAAATATTATACAGCTTCACTTGGCAGGCAAGAAATTTTGGAACAATATTCTTTTGGTTCCTCTCTCCCCTCTTGTTAATTTGTTTTATACCTTTTACTCATACATATGCCATAAATATACAATACTACATACTCTAGACAGAAAGTTATCTTTTAGAGCAATTTAAAATGAGGAAAAAATACTTTTATACTTACCTTCATTAATGCCATTTCCAGTGCTCTTCATTTTTTCAAGTAGGTCCTGGTTTCTTTAATCTGGTATTATATTCTGTCTGAAGAACTTTAACATTTTTTCCACAGAACAGGTCTGCTTGTAATGAGTTCACCACGTTTTTGCCTGAAAAAGTATTTTTGAAAGATATTTTTGCTGGATATAGATTTCTGGATGGACAGTTGGGTTTAAAATTTTTTTTTATTAATACATAATAGATGCACATATTTTCAGGATACATGTAATAATTTTGTACAATTTGTTCCTTTCAGCACTTTAAAGATGTCACTTTTGTCTTCTACCTTGCAGAGATTTAAGCAGATGTGGCTCATAATTTTTATCTTTGTTTCTCTTTATGCATTTTTTTTTATTATTCACAGCCTTTAAGATTTTCTCTTTATCTTTGGTTTTCAGAAGACTGAATATAATGTATCTATGGTTTCAAACATCTTTATTGTTGTTCTCTAAGTTTCTTAGAGCTGTAGTTTGTCATCCATCATTAATTTTAGAAAATTCTCAGCCATATATTTCAAATATTGCTTCTTTCATGTTTCTCTTTCTAGAATATCAATCATATGACATATTAGACCATTTGATATTGTTCCACAACTCTAAGAGACTCAGTTCCTTTTTTTGTGTTTCAGATTGGTTAATTTCTGTTGGCCTATTTTCAATCACACCAATTCTTTCCTTGGCTGTATTGAGTTTACTAAGTTTGTCAAAAGCATTTTGAATCTATTTTTCACTTCTAGAATTCTTATTGTTTCTTATAATTATCATCTCTCTGCTAAAGTCCATCGTCTGATATTGCATGTTACTCATTTTTCTAGTAGAGTCATTAACATAATAACTATATGAATTCTTTGTCTGATAGTTCCACCTGAAGGACTTGTGTGGGGCTTCACGCCTTTCCCAGGGAGGCTGCTGTTCTCCTCTTCCATGCCCTGCACCACCAGGGAGGTTTCCCCTAGACTCTCAGCTGCCTCTCATCTTTCTTGTGAATACCCAATAAAGTTCACAAAAGGAGACTGAGAGTGTCAAATCCCTTATGTCTGCAGCTCCCAAGGGTTCTATACTCTATAATTAGCCATCTTCTGTTTTAACTCATTCATTAAAATTTTTAGCTGAATCTTTTCTGGTCAGCTTTTATGACTAGTAGACCATCTCTCTTTATACATACTATCTTTGCTTAAGTTTTAGATGGGTTGATTTCCCTGAGACCACAGCAGTCTGAGAGATTTAGGAATGATTGTATGTAGACTCTGGAAAGCTCTACTGTGTACTCAGCAAGAAGCAATGTGAAAAAGGAAAGCAACATTTAGTATTGTTATGAAAATTGTTTTAGCTTTGTGGACTCACCAGAATGTTCTGGTGACTTCCAGGAGAGTCTTTGAGACCCCCTGTACTCCATGATTCAAGCTCCACTCATCTAACATTACCACCAAACATCATCCCCACTTCCACACTATACTCAGCCACACTGACCCTATAGTTCTGCCTGCACACCAAGCTGTCTAATGGCCTAAGTCTTTGGCCTCATTTCTCCCACAAAGAATGCTGTTTCCTCGGTCTTTGAATGACTAGCTCCTTGTAATTATCCAAATTTCAACCTGGATGTACCTTCTCAAAGAGGTCCTCCATGATCACCTTAGTCTAAAGAACCTACACACATATACTTACTCTAAGATGTTTTCAATCACATCACACTCTTCATCTGAAATTGTATTTATACTCTCAGCCATGCCTCCATGTCTCTTGTAGCTAAGTCTATCCTTGGTGTGAGTTTGACTGGGCCTAGACAGAAAACCAGTTAGTTCAAAGAGCATTTGAACCTCGATAAGAGCTATGCTTGGCCAGTGAAACAATCCCATAGAAGTCTTCTTTTTAAGTGATTTTTAAAATGATAGCTTGTTAATGATTGATACAATTTAGTCATTCTTTTGTCAAAAAATATTTTCAATACATTTCCTTATTTTCTGTCTTCCTTCAATTTTTCTGTCTCCTACAATATCTACAGTACCTAGAACAGCATCTGTTATATAGTAGCTGCTCAAAATATATGTGAATAAAATGGCTTAGATTATGTTTATGACTAAATTGTACTAATCATTATCAAGCTAATTGTGACTTTCACATCACTTAAAAAAAAAAAAAGTCTCCCATGGGGCTGTTTCACTGGCCAAGAATAGTCAGTATCTAGATTCAAATGCTCTTTGAACTGAATTGGTTTTTAATCTAGGCCCAGTTGAACTCATATCAGAGACAGGCTCAGCCACAAGAGACATGGAAGAATAGCCAAGAGTCTAAAATATGATTTCAACACATGATAGAGCAAGGCTGTTTCAGCAGGGAGGTGTAATTCTTTGAACAGTGAGCCCTGGCTTTCCATATCACAGTACCTGGCAAAGCTTTGCTTTCTTTTCAATAATCTTTAGCTTATCTTCCTTAGACAATGTGAAAAACTAAAAAGGAAACTTCAAATCAGGAAGCTGTCAGGAATCCCCTGGTTTTCACGTCTGCTCTACTTGGTTCCCCAAAATAATATTTCCACAAATAAAGATGTCAGGAGTTAATATAGACTCCAAAACTAGGCAAGAACCCATAATCAGGTGGTGCCTGATCAATCTAATGATGTGGTTTCTCCCTTATGGAAGACTATAGAAAATTAAAAAAGAAGAGCCATGGTTCTTTTCTAATTTGGGATTTGGGGCAAGAAATTAAGTACTGGTAGTTTGGAGCTTGTTTTTCACAAGTTGAAAGGATGTTTTAGAAAAAAGTTCTTGCTCAACACTCAGCTCCCCTAATAAAACTGATGACTTTTGCCTTAGCTGTCTGATTTTAAATGTATGTTACCCGCTGGATGAATCTCTTCTCTAAAGCCTTATGAAGGGCAAATATCTGGGGTGGGGAATAAAACAAGGGCAGTGATCTATGCAGTCCTCAAGAGCTGAAAAGTCCTTAATTCAGTCCTAGAGAAAGGGCATTATGTGGTGGAGAATGAAGAATATGGGACCAAAATCTTAAGTCATATTCATGTGTGTGTGTGTGTGTGTGTGTGTGTGTGTGTGTGTGTGTGTGTGTGTGTGTCTGTGTGTGTGTGTGTGTATTCATTAATCCAGTATATATTTGATGTGGTTTGGTGGAGGTTGCTGTGAGCCAAGATCACATCACTGCACTCCAGCCTGAGTAACAAAACAAGACTCCATCTCAAAAAAAAAAGAAAGAAAGAAAAGAAAAGGTATTAATGAATATATATTTATTCATTTTGTTACAAGTAACAAAAATGACCTAGGGATGCAGATAAACACAAAAATTATCATGAGAATTAGCATGACAGAATATTACATAATCATGAATTTCAAAGAAGTGGTAAGGGCACCAAACTTACAGACCAGAGACCTTAATTCTGCACCAGATTTTGTCTAGAAATGCATATGTGATATGAGCAAGCCTTTTAATTTCTCTGAGCCTCAGCTTCTATGTTGAAGAATAAGGGAGTGGGACCAAGTCATCGTGGACTTCTTTCTGGTATAATAAGAATGATATTTTGAGTATATTTTTCTTTCTTCCCATTTATTTGAATCAAATAATAATGTGTCCCAATATTTCTCTGAGATAGCCACAATATATCATCTTGAACAGTGCTAATAATCAGATTCCTGATGAAATGCACAAGGAAATGCTCAAAGCTGACTTTGAAGAGCACCACCTAATATAACCCTGAGGTTTACTCCCTCCACTTTAACTGATTCTTCTTAGTGGCTTGCTATTCATCACAGAAACCGATCACACAAACCACAAGGGCGTTGATCGTATTTCTTGAGTCTATGCATTTGTATAACCTCATTGTCTCTTTAGAGTGCACAGAATAAGAATTTCTGACAACTTCTTTTTCTCTGCTGAAAAATAATAGATGTCTGTATAATACCAATGATACTGGTCTGATGGCCAGCCAGCAGTCTCCAGTTTCCAGTAGGATTTGTTTTTATGTGTTGTTTTTCTAACAGTACTGTTACTATAAAATATAAAAGAAGAGTATACTGGGGAGAAGGGAGGTGGTAGGGAAGGAATAAGAGAGGAAGTAGAGGCCACAGTTGAGGGAGCTGCAAGGTGCTTGAAGCTATTTGGCCTTTTGTGCACAATTGACATAACCATTTAAATTGTGGTGGGTTGTGCTGCTCCAGTTAAAATTCAGCTGAGAGGATTAAAAAATAAAATAAAAATTAGATACAGAGAACTAAGCAAAGCAATTAGTATGTACAGAAGTTGGAGGTCCTAGGACCAGCTTTTGTGGCTAATCTTTGGGCAGATGACATAATTTGGGCATAGTAAATATCTTTCACAGCCAAACAATATGACCTGTGATGAACAGAGTGTCCAGACAAAGAGAAACCCTGGGAGTCATGTATAATTCTTTTCTCAGCAAACAATAGAATTACATCCATCTTGTGCTGGAAAAGTCAGCCAAGGCATTTTCCTTTCTTTGAGCATCTTAAAATAATGAAGACATAACATATGAGAGAGGACATAGAGAAGGAGAAAACTTTATTAGAGAAGGAAACATTGTCAGATGACTAGACAGAAAAAAGATATAGGGTAACAGATTTCCTAAGATACGTTCCTTGGGTACCTAAGAAAGCATAGGCTTGGAAGAAAAAGAAAGACCACCATGAAAAGTAATGAGAGGGTGTAAAAAGTCAGAAGAAAACTTATGAAGAGAAAGCAAAATGGAAACAGGAAAACAATGAGAAGAGAGGAAAGAAAACACAAGAAGAAGAGGTGGAAGCCTGCTTTGTCCTTCTTCCATTGGTGCGCATCAGTAAAGGTCTGTCTGTGCACATCTGCTTCGTCACTACCTCCACTTTCTCTTCTTTCTCACTTTTTCCCCACTTCAGAATGGAGAAAGAAAGGAACTGCCAGAGATGCTTCTGGGCTCCCCTTTACTGCCATGTACAACTTGGATTTTCTGTCCTGCCAAGACAGCATAAAATTGGGTCCCCCAAAAAGAAATCGGGGTACCGTTAGGAAAGGACCACGATGCTGAGGAACCAAAGCACAACAATATCGACACAGAATTGATTCTGTGAGCTGGTTTTATCTGACATTGAGCTCCAACCATTCACAACTTAATGAAGGAGAGCTGAAAAGCAAAGCTGCTAAAAAGTAAAAGAGAAAAAGAAAAAGTGTACATATTCAATGTTTCATAAAAGATGAAGCTTTCCCCAACCTCATAGATGAGAAATAGAAATAAAAGCTCAAGGTAGCTTTCTATCCTGTGAGTCTGCTTCAACGATAAGATCACTAGGTTAATTGAACTCTGACTTCTTAACATTTTCACTAAAAATGTAAAAATATTGTTTATCTCTTGAAAACTAAAATGAGGTATACTTTCAGTCATCTTTTTAGTTGTCATATGTATGTTTTCATGTTTTATGATGCCCCCTGACTTTAAGATTTAGGTATACTAAATTTTATCCTCTAGAAACAAACTGGTGCTTTTCTATGACATTTCCTAAAAGACAAGTGGTTGTTTTTTTTTTTCTTTTGGCTCTTTCTTTGCTGCATTCTTAATTTTTTTTTAATCTTGAGAAAATGTCTTTCAACTTTTTTTCTTCATGAGAATGCTCTTCAAGTCTCTCAGAACCTGTCATGTTATAGTACTTCACACACAAAATTATACATAATTATTTTAAAGCATTTACAAATGACTAAATGGCAAATGCTTACAGGTGCGTACTTACTGACATATATATTCAATATTTACCTTATACATAAACTTAGACTCTACATTAAGTGGAGGGTTATTAACATGTCAAAATATCGTTCTGAGATTAAAATTTTATAACATCAATATAGTTGTTATGTACTGACAAGGACTGATGTCTAGAAATGTCAAGTGAAAAAAAATGAGCTGCAGATCAATATACATACTATAATCCTTTGAATTTTTTAAAAAACATCATAAGTACAGATTCATGTATCAGGTTATAATTGATTTTGCTATAGTAACTAGCTAATCCTGAAATCTTAGTAATTAAACACAATGAAGATATAGTTTGCTCATGGTACACATACAACACATATTTGCAGGATGAGGGAAGAACGCTAATCCACACAGTCATTCAGGGACCCAGGCTTCCAACACATTGTATGTGTAACATTTCGAAGACAGAGCCTCATCAGTCTTTGCAAGAAAGAAAGAAAGCTCATGAAGAACTCATTCTTACCATTATGCATCAGCCCAGCAATGATAAATGTTACTTCTTTGTGACACGGTCTCACTCTGTTGCTTAGGTTGGAATCCAGTAGTGTAATCATTGCTCGTTCAAGTAGTGTAACCTTGAACTCCTGGACTCAAGTAATCCTCCCACCTCAGCCTCCCAGGAGCTATGACTACAGGTGAATGCTACCACACTCAGCTAATTTTAAAATTTATTTTTGTAGACACAGGGTCTTGCTATGTTGCCCAGGCTGATTTTGACCTCCTAATCTCAAGCAATCCTCATGCCTCAGCTTTCCAAAATAATGGGATTACTGGAATGAACCACTGTGCCTGACCTCACTTTTGCTTATAGCATATGGGCCTAAGGTAGTCCTAAAGCCAATCTGAGCTGCAAGGAAACTGAAACTGGGAAGAGCACATGAATATCGACTTAACAGTAAATATTTCTAACAGTATGTAAGCACGCACGCACACACACACACACACACACACACAGAGAGAGAGAGAGAGAGAGAGAGAATGCAAATTTAAAAGCTCCAGAAAGAAAAAATAAATCTATCTAGTGAGTACCTTTGAGGAGAGACGTGAAATTAGGGAAAGAATGAAGAAAAATTCCACTCTTCTATATTATGTTTCCAAACTTTTTGCATTTTTAAAATAAAAATCAGGTCTTATCTTTGTTATTAAATAAAAATATTTTAAAAACTGTTAATTGTGAGTTATTCTGAGATAATCCAGTTGAAATAAAACTGGTAAATAAGTGGTTAAAAGGCAATATAAAACAGTTTCCATCAATGGCTCAGCATCAAGCATGGGCATAGTTTTCAGGGATCAGCCAGGGCTCTCTATGATTTAGTGGCTGTTGTTTGATCAATGGCTGAAATGATAGAGTGGATAGCCTGCTGATTAAGTTCACGGATAAAGCTATGTTAACTAAAACTTTGGGAGCTGTGATTAAGATCCAAACTGGCCTGTCAGAAGTGAGCTATGGCCAAGTATGGGGTGTGAGTATACTTGGGAGTGAAGAATGAATCTCTGAGGACTGCAAGGGTCAGACAAAAATACTTGAGTGCCTCTGGATTCAGTGTAAATCACATGCCAGATGGACGTCTGGAATAAACAAGGTTGCTTTAAGAAATGTAGCACTGCTCAGGCATTTCAAGCATCAAGACAAGAAAGGAAAGAAAGGAACATATCTTCAGAACTTGTTGTATTTAAGATCATCAGGTAAAAAAAATAAATAAATTCCTGAACAGGGTGGACTGTGTATCAGAGCATGTGCTACAGTGGTAAATAATGCAGACACTGTCATCATCTTTATGGAGATCATGTCTAGCTGCCCTCTTTACATCCAAGACTTATCTCTCTTGGTCTCTAGGTTGACTTGTCCAGGGACAAGAGACTCTCTTGGGAAATTATTAGAATTGCAGAATATGAGCTCAATCCCAGACCTAAGGAATCAGAATCTGCTTTCTAACCAGGTCCCTCAGGTGGTTCATATGCACATTCATCTGTGGAAAGCACAGGTCTAGGTCATATCTGCCTCCTCCTACTTACCCAATCTATTAAGGAGAAAGCCTCCTTACTTCCCAATTGCCTTGTCTTTGATTTTATCTACACATAGATAGGCAAGATAATTGAAAGGGATAGGAGAGGCTAAGCAGACATATATAATGAAGAGATGAATAGAGAGGGGAAGTGCAAAGAGAAATAATCAGGCAAGGGGAGTTTATAGGTGAAGTTCAGGGAAATGTAGAGACAGGAGGAGGGAGAAATGGAGGACAATTGCAAATAAATAAAGAGATGCAGGAAAGCAAATTTGAAGTCTTGCTATACAATGTCTCCATCAGTCATTCTTTGAAAAACTTCCTAAGAGATTTAAATTTCTTTTTAACTATCTTTAGTGCCACTACTGATATTTTTTATGTGAAACCAGATAAGAAGGGGCTACTACAAACCTTAGCTTTATATTAGTTATATATGAGTTGTCATTTCTTAGGTAGGAGGGTGGAAAAGGCAATAAACATGTAAGACAAGTTCTATAATCTAGGAATATGCAGTTCCCATTCTATACCATTTCCAAAAAGGAAGGATTTTTTTTTCATTATTTAACAACGTTTCTGTTGACTTTCATAGATCTCTGCACTAAATTATTTAATGATTCCAAAATAACACTAAATCCCCCAAATAGCTGTCATTTACCAGTTACAATAGAAAGAGATACACCAGATAGATCCTTTTAGCTGATTTTAGCTCTGTATTTCTATATCTAGTATGAATGGAAAAAAAAAGTGAAAATAATCTCCAACTCGTGGAATTAAACTAGCAGAAAGAATGTTTCAGCCTTGGTTTTTAGCTAAATGAATTGCCTGAGCATAAACGATCTTTATCCTTTCTATGTACCTAACAAAGAGGATCACTTTCGGAGACCAAATGAATGATAGTGTTAGTAAAAAAAGGAATTCATAAACCAAGGTTGGTAAACTATAACCCCAACACTTATGGCTACTCTGTATAATCTACATATCAAACAAAAATTACAAAACAAAAAATAATATGTTGTGAAAAATCTTGAATGGTTATGCGAGATGAAGTGATGGTTCTTTTTGGAAAACAACTCTTATAAACATTTACTTTAAAAATAGTTTTTAGATCAGGAGAAAACATCAGAAAGAATCTCTACCTGGCTCTTTTGCTCTTTTTGGTGTTTGATTTGAACTCGAGGTTGGGGATTCTTATGACAACAAAAACAAAGAATTTTGTTTTAATTTAAGCATAGTCTTTGATGCTGCATTGCCTACATGTGGTAACATGCAACCCTGCTTGACTTAGATACATTACCATGCATTCAACTTCAGAACAATTTCAAAGACTTTCAAGAGACTAGGTACCCTTTCTCTCTGAGGTAGTATCTAATTAGCCGGTGGTCAGAGGGCTTTAAAACACATACACACACACACATATACACACACATGCAAACACAAACACACACACACAAATGGTGAGAAAAGTGCTAAACTTTATCAAAATACAGTGCCTGTAATCAATTTGTGTAGGATTTAACTCTAGTTGCTGTTGTGAATATCATGAAGTCTTCCACATTTGAAAAAGAGAGAAAGAAAGAAAAGTTGCGATGAACACCGGAGAGATCCAAGAGGGCTGATTAGCAACAGCTCAGGATTGTAGCTCCCAGGGAAAGCGCAGAGAGCAAGTGGATGCCGCACTTTCAGATGAATTTTTGTTGCCCACGGACTGGGAGATTCTCGGCAGAGGAGCCACATGGGTCACCAGCACGACTCTTTTGGCTGGCACAGCTGCTTTGATGGTGCCCCGGTGCAGTGCTTCTCAGTGCGGAGTGTACAGGACTGGGTGCCCTTTTAGTCGGGCTCGGCTGGTCCCATTCCCACAAGGAGAACAGCAATTGAAAGCACTGAGGACTGAGAGTTTCACAGCAAGCACAGCCGAACCCAGGAAGACCTAGCTTTGTGGGGAAGGGGTGTCCACTGAAGGAAAACTAAGAAACAGAAAAAACTTCATCACCAACAAGCTGGACGTCCACTCAGAGACCCAATCTGAAAGTCAGCAATTACAAAGACGACAGGTAGATAAATCCGCAAAAATGGGAAGAAACCAGTGCAAAAAGGCTGAGAACACTCAAAATCAGAATGCCTCTCCTCCTACAGGGGATCGCACCTCCTCATTAGCAAGGGAACAAGACCTGACGAATAATGAGTGTGATGATCTGTCAGAATCAGGCTTCAGAAGGTGGATAATAAGAAACTTCTGTGAGCTAAAAGAACATGTT
>CAUYQU010028442.1:0-51556 GCA_963574635.1 Cheracebus regulus
CATTTTTCTCAGTATCACATTATACCTATTTTAAAAGTGACCACATAATTGGAAGTAAATCAGTCCTCAGCAATTGCATAGCATTTCACAGGTTTAAATAAAATATTGGTTGGCTGCTTATTTGTTATTTTCATCCCCTATTCCTTCTTGTCTCCATTGTTAAGCACAATTATTGGCATAAAAGAGGTTTTTAGTACTCATTTTTAGACTGCATTCTAGCTTGGGCAATAAAACAAGAATCCTGTTCTCTCTCCCTCTTTCTTTCTCTCTTTCATTCTTTTTTTTTCTTTTGCTCTTTCTTTCTCCTTTTCTTTTTCTTTCTTTCAAAAAAAAGGATGTCAACTTGATGTGAAATGTTTTATTTCTTATAGATGGAAAACGATTAGAAGCAAATATAAAAATGTTAGCATTTATCAATTTGGCAAATAAATACACTGAAGTTTGTAATATTTCCCTTTAAAGTTTTCTGTATTAATTTTTATTGTTTCAAGATAAAACACTAAAAAATTGTCACGGAGAAGTTACACAGATTCATTCAATGAATCATTCATTCATTTGCCAAAGATTTAACACCATTACCATTACAGATAGTATCATGTCCTCTCTATCACTTGGCAATCTAATAGTGAGCGAAAGAGCCCAGCCCCTGCCCACACAGGCCTTAGCACATGCAGGGCAAAGACCACTATTTGTGGGAATATAGTACATTAGCTTGAAAGTCTTCCCTGAAGTTCAGTTTAGGAAGGTGTTTAGAAGGAGCACTTAGGTGTAGCTGAGTTTTAACTACTGTATGCCCTGCCCTTTCTGGGTGTTTCTGGAATGGCTGACTCATAGGCATGTTACTAGACTTCAGGTGATTCTGCAGCTAGAGCCCTTAGCCCAGCCCTGCTCCAAGGAGGCACTCAACAAATGCCCAGTTCCTTTACTTTGTCTCTTGAGAGAACGTAGGGCTTTAAGTGCTAGTTTAGGAATGCTGGGTTTGCATCTGAAATAATTATATCTAACAGCTAAGCATGGGCTGAATGAGTTCCAATGTTTTCACATGTTATTCAAACATAATAATAGGAGGCTGATTTCTAAGAGCTGAAGAGGAGATAAACATTTGACCCAGAAGGTAACTAGAATGGAGACAGTGAGGGGAATCATCAAACCATAAGTGGGTGGCTAAAAAGCTAAAGAGAGAGAAGCCTGAACAAGGAAGAACTTAATAGCTGACCTCAAAAGTATACCATGTGGAGAAGAAATGAGATTTATTTTACAGAACTCAAGATAACTAAAAGGACAATGAGTTTGGCTCGCCACAAGGAAGACAATATTAATAATTCCAGTTGCCCATGGAATAAAAGACCTCTAAAAGGAGGTGGTGAGTGAGCTCCCCATCACTGAGGATAATCAAGGATATGATAGAAGAGCACTTCATGGTGATGCTGCAAAGGAAATTCAAGCATTCTATCAATTGCTGGGCTGCATGCTTTTTAAGTCTCTGAGTGTTGAGAGTATATGACTCTAACTCATGGTCTTCAGAGGAGCTGAAACAGCTGCATATGTGTCCTGCTCCAGCCTGATCCAGTAATTGCTCACTAATCCCATAAAAGTATCTTCCATTTTTGCAACATCTTTGCAGATTTTCAAAGCCTCTCACATCATTTTCACATTTCTCCCCACGAGCCCATGAAGAAATGGCAGATTCAATCCTAGGCTCAACAGGAGAGGAAATGAGAGAAAAGGCCCATGTTTGAGCATATAGGGACCTGCCTTCCACAGCACCGAAGCATTGGAAAGGTCCCTGGGGCAAACTGCCATGCACCCTGCAGCTGACTACTTCCTAAGGTCAGAGGGTCCATGTGGAGGTCACAGCCTAAAAGCAAGTTAGGTGTACTATGTCGGCCAGAGACCCAGCACATGGGAACAACATGGAGAACTGTTCCCCTCAGCTGCCACCATTGCTGTAGGGAACACATCTGGAGGAAGAAGGACAGCAGCTGCCAACCCCATGGCTCACAGCCAGACAATGAACAGTCCCTCAATACCCAACCTGTTGAGGGTGAAATAGCTGGAAGCCTCCTGCCTGCCTCTAGGTCACAAAACTTGGCAGCAAGCTGAAGACTCCAGGAATCAGAGAGAGACATCTCTCCTTGTCTCTTCTTCCCAGACACTGATTTCCTGAGAATCAAGAAGCCAGTCAGTAACTGCACCAAAGAAAGGAAGTGAGTGACGGACAGTGAAGATCCTTTATGAGCCCCGGAGGTTCTTTAGCAATGTGGCAATGAGTGTATGTGTGTATCAGTCACTTTGGCTACGTAACAAACCAGCCCACACTAGAAGCACAAAACAGCAGTAATCTTTTCTTGTAATTACGTCTCCTGGTTCTGGGTATGGCTTGCCTCAGTTAGATAGCTCTTACTCAGAAATTCTCAAGTGGCTACAATCAGGTGGTGACTGAGGATGGGGTCACCTAGGAAGTGTCTTCACCCGCACCTCTGGTTGTTAATGCTGCCTGTCAGCTATAACCTCAACTGGGGTCATCCATGATGCTCGGGCTTTCTCCCAACACAGCAGCTGGGTTCCAAGGCAGACAGCTGAGTTGGGTGGAAGCTGAATTGTCCTTATGGCCCAGCTTTGGAAGGCACATGACTTCTGCTATAATCTATCAGTTAGAGGGGGGTCACAGAGGCCAGCATATTCAAGGAAAGGGGACTTCTGCTATAATCTATCAGTTGGGGGGGGGGTCACAGAGGCCAGCCATATTCAAGGGAAGGGGAATCAGAGTCATTTCACATCAAGAGAAATATCGAAGCACTTGTGGGCATGTTTTAAAAGACCACAAGTACAACCCTTCCTCTAGAAACTGTATGCCATCACCTTTGAGGAATCCACACATCACTTCCCAAGGCAGGAATTACCTCTCATTGTGCCTGGCTTTTGGCTAAGGAGCATCACTGAGTTGGATGTGCCCACACTGAGGAGGCTCTGGAAACAGGAAATCATGGAAGACCTGAATGCCAGGGCCACAGGGTTATCAGCTTTAAATACATTGAGTCATTTTGAAAGATTCTGTGTGAAATACAAATTCCGTTTCGCACAAGGTAGAGCCCAGTGAGGGATTAACCAGTTACCTATCGACATAGATCCACTTGCTTATGACTCCGAAGCCAGGAAAGCCAGCATATGCCCCTAAAATAACACACAAGTCAAAGCCTCTGGGGAACAGGCTATACTTCTGTGCTGACACCACATCTCCTAACATCTACTCAGGACTCAAATGGATCTCCTCTCTGCGTTTGCATAAGTTCCAGGC
Source organism: Cheracebus regulus (assembly GCA_963574635.1). Taxonomy (NCBI): domain Eukaryota; kingdom Metazoa; phylum Chordata; class Mammalia; order Primates; family Pitheciidae; genus Cheracebus; species Cheracebus regulus. The sequence continues at coordinate 3,299 of CAUYQU010028442.1, forward strand.
CCCAGGCCCCAGCAACACTTTTAGAAATAACTCTTTTACTTTTGTATCACAGAATAAAAAGATCAGCCCCGGTGAAGGGAACCCTTGTGAGTAAAGCCTCTATTTTCTTGTAGAAGGAGTTTAGGCAAAATTTTCTTATTGGCTCTCTTTAAAATACTTTTTGACCTGTTTTGAGCCTCCCTGGAATCCCCAGAAGTCTGACACATGGACAGAGGTGGTAAAAGATGAATGAGGAAAGAAAAAATGTTTTTCCTCTCATAGACTCAGGCCTAAAATGCCTCCTTAGATGACCCATTCAGCTGAGCCCACTGCTGTGGCAGGATGGCTTGGCCAGCAGTCAGCATTTGTACAAACACATGTTATGAGGCAGTGAAAAATAATGGGCTGAGGTTGAGGGCTGAGACTTAGCAAGATGAACACACACACACACACACACACACACACACACACACACACACACACACAAAGGGGAAAACTGTTATGTGGTCTTCTGAATCAGAATGAGCTTTCCACCCCATTCAACAACATTGAAATCACTTAGTTGGGGGACGTGGAAGCTTAGCAATAACTGTCAGCACTGGCTCCTCTCCCCTCACCACGGTGACCCAACTTCCAACTGGTAGCACCTGCACTCTTTTAGCTGAAGGCTCTCTTCAGCCACGAGCACTGCTTTACCTGTTTGAGAGGCAGGCTGGACATGCCAAGGCATTGACACCTTTGGGAGAAGCCCCTAACTCATGACTGATGGAAGTGGTGTATAAATACCCCAGCTCCCTCACCACTTGAAGAGAACTCTGAGGTATGTGTTCTACATTGTATCCTGGGAGGTCCCAGCCAGATTAAACTGAGTTGTTCACAGTGGTAATTGGGAATGATGCAAACTATTTCGTTGATTTGCAAAATAAAAAGATCTGCCCTAGGGAAGAGAATCTTCGTGAGTAAAGCTTCTATTTTCTTGCATAAGGGCTTGGGCAGAATTCTCTTTTCAGTTCCTTTTTTTTTGAACTGTTTTGAGCTTCATCTTTCCTTCCTGGTCTCACTTTCCCATACCCTACTGTTGTTTCTTGGGATCAACTCCTAAATAAACTATGCACACACATGTCCTTGTCTTAGAATCTACTTCTGGGGAATAAGAACTTAGCAGGACACTTGACAGACAGAGCAATATATTAATGATCACCAAGGGCGCACCACTGCTGTACACGTTATTTATGCATCTTTAGTTACCCACCCCAAATCAACTTGTATGTCAGGAACCAACAAATAAAAAAGGATCACAAAGAAACAAATGAGGATCCATGCCAATGGAGGGTTCTGCTGGGACAGAGTTTGTTGGAAAAAAATGAGGATCATATTTCTTCCAAAGACCCTGACACATGCAACTCCCGTGTTCATACAGGAGGCCTCGTATTCCAGTATCTATTCCAGGAATCCATTTTCCAATAAAGGTACTTGAAGAAAAAATTATTTTCTCTCTCTGATGCTGTGTTTGTAATGAGGAGGCCACTGGCCACTGGAAGTAGCTTCCACCACAAAATAAAATGGCTGTTTACTCAACAAATCAGACCATTCCCCTATCTTCTTAGCTTCTTTCCTCCCACTTACTGTCATAGCTGAATGTGCAGTGTTACATCTGAAAGGTATGAATGGTTTTAAGACCCAAGGACTAGGGATATCTCCTCCTCCCTTCCTTCTTCCCTTCCCTTCCTAGCACAAGATTCTGAGTCCAGTTCATGGTTCTGCTTCGGAGGGAAGTGAGACAGATATTAGGGATAACTAGCCCTTATTAAGTTATTTCCCATTGTCAACCAAAGCTCTAAGTTTCCATAGATCACTAAAGTCTCTTTAAAAGTTGACCTAAATAAGTATCTAAGAAAAATGACCAAAATCTACAAGGTATTTCCTGAAGAGAAATACATGCAACAAATTAACACTTACTTGGAAAATCTGTCATGGTGTATATGTCATCAATATGTATAGATGTGTATCTACATGTGTGTATATGTGAGCGTGTATGTGTAGAGTCCACAATGTGCCTACACACAAATACATGGACGAATCTCAAAAACAGAGTGCTAAGAAGCCTTACATCCAAAAGCACATGTTGCAGGATTAATGCACATTAAGTTCTAGAACAGGCACAAACTCATCTATGGTGATGGAGTCAGAAGCGTAGTTGTATGGGGAATGCTGAGCTGGAGTTTCCTGAGAAAGAACAAGACAGAACTTCCTGGGATGATGGTATGCCCTATATGTTGACAGAGGCTGGGTGCAAAGGTTTACTATATGTCAGAACTCATGAATGCACATTCAAAACTTGTGCACATTATGCATATAAGTGTAACCCAAAATAGAAGGGTAACAAGTGATAAACTTTAGCTAATGATACATACAACCTAACAACACGTGTGAGAGAGAATGGGTTGACTTCTGAAATTACTGTGAAGTCTACTAAAATAGCATGGATTGATGGATGGTCACAGGGTTGGAAAGAGGGATAAACATGTGATAAAAGCCAATAGAGTAAAATAAAAATTATAGAACAGAACCTAGGTGCTGGGTCTGTATGCATTCACTATAAAATTTATTCTATTTTTCTGTATGTTTGCAAATGTTCATAATAAAATGCTGGAGAAAAAAATACATTTGGCTACCTGTATCCATGGGTTCTGCATCTGTGAATTTGACCAATTGTGGATAAAAAACTATTTGGAAATTTTGATTGCACCATGGTCTGAGAGACTGTTATGTTTTCAGTTCTCTTGCATTTGCTAAGAAGTGTTTTACTGCCAATTATGTGATCGATTTTAAAGTAAGTGCCATGTGGCTCCAAGAAGAATGTATAATCTGTTGTTGTTTTTAGTTGAAGAGTTCTGTAGATATCTATCAGGTCCACTTGATCCAGAGCTGAATTCAGGTCCTGAATATCCTTGTTAATTTTCTGTCTCAATGGTCTGTCTAATATTGGCAGTGGGGTATTAATGTCTCCCACTATTATTGTGTGGGACTCTAAGTCTATTTATAGGTCTCTTAGAATTTGTTTTATGAATCTGGGTGCTCCTGTATAGGGTGCCTATATATTTAGGATAGTTAGCTCTTCTTGTTGAATTGATTCCTTAGCTAAAGCAGTGTTAAGAGCAAAATAAATAGCACTAAATACCCACATAAAAAAGTTGGAAAGATCTCAAATCAACACCCTAACATCATAACTAAGAGAACTAGAGAACCAAGAGCAAACAAACCCCAAAGCTAGCAGAAGACAAGAAATAACTAAGATGAGAGTGGAACCGAAGGAGACAGAGACATGAGAAACCCTTCAAAAAATCAATGAATTCAGGAGCTGTTTTTTGACAAAGTAAAATAAAATAAAATAGACCACTAGCTGGACTAATAAAGAAGAAAAAAGAGAATAATCAAATAGACACAATAAAAAATGATAATAGGGATATCACTACTGACTCCACAGGAATACAAGCAACTGTCAGAGAATACTATAAACACCTCTATGCAAATAAAGTAGAAAATCTAGAAGAAATGGATAAATTCTTGGACAAATACAATGTCCCAAGATTGAACCAGGAATAAGTCGAATCCCTGAATGGACCAATAACAAGTTCTGAAATTGAGATAGTAACATGACACCAACCAAAATAACAGCCTAACAACCAAAAAAAGCTCAAGACCAGATGGATTTATAGATGAATTCTACCAGAGATATAAAAAGGAGCTGTTGCCATTTCTTCTGAAACTATTACAAACAATTGAAAAGGAGGGACTTCTCCCTAACTCATTCTATGAGGTCAGCATCATCCCGATACCAAAACCTGGCAGAGATACAACAAAAAAAGAAAACTTCAGGCCAATATCCCTGATGAACATTCATGCAAAAATCCTCAATAAAAATACTGGGAAATGAATGCAGTAGCACATCAAAAAGTTTATCCACCGTGATCAAGTCAGCTTCATCCCTGGAATGCAAGGCTGGTTCAACATGTGCAAATCAGTAAGTGTAATTTATCACATAAACAAAACTAAAGTCAAAAACTACATGATTATCTCAATAAACACAGAAAAGACCTTCAATAAAATTCAACATTCCATCATATTAAAAACTCTCCATAAACTAGGTATTGATTGAATATACCTTAAAATAATAAGAGCCATTTATGACAAACTCACAGACAACATCATACCAAATGAGCAAAACCTGGAAGCATTCCCCTTAAAAACCAGCACAAGACAAGGATGCCCTCTCTCACCACCCCTATTAAACACAGTATTGGTAGTTATGGCCGGGTCAAAGAGAAAGAAATAAAGGGTATTCGAATAGGAGGAGAGGAAAGTCAAACTGTCTCTGCTCGCAGATGACGTGATCCTATATCTAGAAAACCCCATGGTCTTAGCCCAAAAACCTCTTGAGCTGACAAGCAACTTCAGCAAAGTCTCAGGAAATGGTTCTAATATCCAGAATCTGCAAGGAACTTGAAAAATTTTACAAGAAAAAAAAACATTAAAAATTGGGCAAGGGACATAAACAGACACTTCTGAAAAGAAGATATTTGTGCAGCCAACAAACATGTGAACAAAAGCTCAACATCACTGATCATTAGAGCAATGCAAATAAAAACCATAGTGAGATACAATCTCAAGCCAGTCAGAATGGCGATTATTAAAAGGTTAAGAAACAACAGCCATCTATTGTTAAAATAGATGCTGGCAAGGCTGTGGAGAAATAGGAACACTTTTACACTGTTGGTAGGAATGTAAATTAGTTCAACCATTGTGGAGGACAGTGTGACAATTCCTCAAAGACCTAAAACCAGAAATACCATTTGACCCAGCAATCCCATTCCTAGTATATACCCAAAGGAATATAAATCATTCTATTATAAAGACACATGCACACATATGTTCATTGTAGCACTATTCACAATAGCAAAGACACATAATCAATTAAAATGCCCATCAGTGACAGACTGGGTAAAGCAAATGTGGTACATATATACCACGGAATACTATGCAGCCATAAAAAGGAATGAGATGATGTCCTTTGCAGGGACATGGATGGAGCTGGAAGCCATTATCTTCAGCAAACTAGCATATGAAGAGAAAACGAAACACTGCTATAAGTGGGAGCTGAGCAGTCAGAACACATGGACACAGGGAAGGAAACAACACACTCTAGGGCCTGTGAGGGAAGAATGGGAAGAAAGAGCATCTGGATAAATAACTAATACATGCGGGGTTTAATTCCTAGGTGATGGGTCGACGTGTGCAGCAAACCACCATGGCACAAGCCTATATATCCTGCACATGTGTCCTGGAACTTAAAATAAAATACGATTAATTTTTTTTAATGAAAATAAGTGTTTATTGATGAAAAGTAATTTTGACTAGCATAATCAATAAAAATGGCTTGATTTCCATTTACAGATTTTATGAATAAATGCTAGAGTTTTTGTTAAAAATATAGGAAAAAAGTAAAATAATGAATTCAGGAGCTGTTTAAAGCAAAACTTAAATCTGTCACATGCCAAGTACTACATTGAATCCACATAAATGAAGCAATGTGTGGGCATTGTATTAGGTATTATAAGCAACCTAGAGATGATTTAAAATATATGGAGGATGTGCATAGGTTATATGCAAATGCTATGCCATTTTATATCAGGGACATGAGGATCCACACATTCTGATATCTGAGGTGAGGAGGTGTCCTAGAACCAATACCCCATGGATACCAAAGGACCACTGGACCCAAGAGCAAGACTCTTGAGACTGAATGAGGAGACAGAGAAAGCAAAATTTTAAATAAACAGCACATTAAATTGTGGCATTGATGGGACAATAATTCCATATTTATAATGGGCATTACTGAGGATTCTGTCTCTCTGAGAACCACTAAGCATAGCCACCTGGCACCGAGTAATTTTGTTTGGGCATCCTTCAAGGAAACATTTTTTTTTTTTTTGACGAAATTGTCATTTTTGTTGCCCAGGCTAGACTGCAGTGACGCCATCTCAGCTCACTTGCAACCTTTGCCTCCTGGATTCAAGCAATTATCATGCCTCAGCTTCCCAAATAGCTGGGATTACAGGTGCCCACCACCATGCCCGGCTAATTTTTATATTTTTATTTGAGATAAGGTTTCACCATGTTGGCCAGGCTGGTCTTGAACTCCTAACCTCAGCTGATCTACCCGCCTCAGCCTCCAAAAGTGCTCGGATTTCAGGCATGAGCCACTGCACCCGGGCAGGAAACATCCTTTTCTGAACCACAAACACAAAATGATTCCACAAAGGAGCCAATGTCCTGCGTGAAACCAGGGCGACTGGGTAAAAATGGTTGATAGAGGGGAGGTGCAGCTGTATTACAACTTTCCTTCCTTTAATTTCAGTACTAAATAATTCACTTTAATAAATTGGCCTAGTATTTGTGATTAAAACAGAGCAGGCAGTGGGGAAACTGTGTTGCTGGAATGTGGAACGATATTGTCCAAAGGGCAGCCTCCCACCTCAATGGTCCTATGGATGCAAGGGTGCTATGGTCTTCATGCTTATGTTCCCCCAAGATTCTCATGTTAAATTCCTAACCGCCACGGCAGCGGGCAGGACCTTTGGGAAGGTGATTAAGAATGGGATTCCCAAAGCTATAAAAGAGACTCCCAAGAGCTCCCTTGAACCTTCCTCAATGTGAGGATAGAGTGGGAAGGCACTATCTATGAACCAGGAAACACGTCCTCACCAGACAATGAATCTACCAGTGCCTTGACCTTGGACTTCTATCCTCCAGAACTGTAAGCAAGGAATTTCTGTTGTTTAGACGACATTCAGTCTATGACGTTTTGTTTTAGCAGCCCGAGCAGACTAGGACAAAAAGGTCAGAGTTAAGTGCAGATCAAGCCCTCCTTTCCCACCTGCTTCTGCCCCTCAACCTCACCCCTGCGACCACTGCTATCCATTCTACGCACCCAGTCTGTGTACTCGGCCTAAAGACCCAAATTCCCCGTCACCCATGATTTTTCTATGGATTTGCCTGGGGCAAGTCAGCAAGATTTCAGCAGAAGTGGAATTCCATTCCCCAGGAAAAGCTCCATGGGGAGGCTCATCTTGATACTGACAGGCTGGTCATGTGACTGGCTCCTATGCTTTGACAACTAAGACTATTTTTACTTTCCCCCTGGGTTTTTATAGTATTAGTGCCTGTCAGATTCATTTTACCTGCCTCCCATAGTAGAAAATTCCCATGCCCAAAAAGTCAGAGAAAGGAATCAGCCGCATGAATAATAACAACAGTCTCTTAAGTGTAACAAACTAGACTCTATTTGCAGGACCCCTTGGGACTGGTGCAAAGTGGGTGCTTGGGAAATGGGCATCCACTCAGGGGCCAGGCACTAGCTGTGTGTTAAAGACTTGACATGCTTTATTCCACTGCCCCTGTTTGTCCCATGAATGATCCCCACTTCTCAGGGAAGGAAATCAAGGCTTTGAGAGATTACATGGCTGGTCCAGGGTCCCAAAGCCCATGGGTCCTTCCCAGGCCTGTGGAGCCAGGCCCTACATCCCTCACTCTGCTCAGAAGTACCTACAGTTACAAAATATGGCCTCTCCTTATCTGTCCAAAAGGTTCCCTCATGACCCCAAGACAGGGTGGGTACTGTGAGTGCCCATTTATCAGCTGAAGTCACAGAAGCTTCATTGAGTCCAGCCTGCTCTTTGGAACCAGTCCTTTGCTCCTTCCAGAGTGGCCTATCCCAGGGGTCTGCAGCTTGTTGACTTTTTCTTTACTATTTTTTTCATACCAGTGTCCCTGATCCCAACAACGTGAACACTGAGTGAGCCCTGAGGTCTCCTGCAGGTCCACGGCTGGAGAGCCAGGCTGAGCTCCTGGCATAAGGGTTTTGACAGAGATGGATGAGCCGCTGTGCTGGACCCAAATTCATTTTGTTCTGAGTCACCTTCTAAAAAAGGCTGCTAATCTTTAATTCAGGGATTTTATTGTTCTATTATAGAAATTTCAGCCAAACGAAATGGGATTGACACTTTATCAGGAACCTCAGAAGCACCCATAAGATAGCCTAAACATGTACCTATTTAAACTTACTCTCCAAGGTGGAATGTGAACGTAGTCCTGGGCACAGTGGGGCCTACTTCAGGGCTCACAAACTGTGGGATGGCCGTGGCCCTCTAACCAAGGATAGCCTATGCTCCATGCCTCTGTCCAAAGTGCACTCCTGGAGTAGCTCAGACCATCCCTGACCTTCACAGTCCTCAGCCAAGCCACCGCTATTGTTCATGGAGTCTGCTGAAAAACGTGTCAGGCCTACAGAGCCTTTGAGGAGAGAAACCAGGCCCACCTGGGCCTCCCTGGGCCTTACTCCACCCTGAAGCACCAGAGTCCACCCAGGCCTGAGAGTGTCAGAGAGCGTCCAGGAGATGCACCCCAAGGCCCTGTGCTCAGCCCCACAGGCACCTCACCCTGCACCTTGGCTGGCCCTGGCTTCTGAGTGGGTGGGAGTGGTGAGTGCTGACGTCACTGAGGACCAGAAGACGAGATTAAACCCACAATAGGATAAGGCAGGAACATTCCTTCTCTACTTCAATACACAGAGATTTTAAAATGCAGCTAGGGTGAAACACACCCTGGTATTTCCCAGAGAAAGAAAGCTTAGAAACAAAACCCGTGATCTCCAAGACGGAGTAAGAAACAATGTTCACAGGGATTGGGAAGAGTGGTGAACACACGTGGACCCTGCAGGAAGACAGGTTTGTGTCTTGCACGTAACAGAATGTTCACAGGGATTGGGAGGAATGGTGAACACACATGGACCTTGCAGAAAGACAGGTTTGTGTCTTGCATGTGGCTGGCACTCTCCTTTTATTCATCTGTTTGCCAGCTTGTTGAAGGTCCTAGGGCTTGCAAGCCCAGCTGTTCTCCCCTCAGTCGGCTTGACAGAGAATGCCCATGCGCAGAGATGGGTCTCAGGCTGCCATTCTCACCTGCCGTTCAGGCTGCTGTAACAGAACACCGTCGACTGGGTGGCTTATAAACAACAGAAATTTATTTCTCACAGCTCTGAAGGCTGGGAGGTCCAAGATGAAGATGCCGGTAGGTTTGGTGTCCGGTGGAGGGCCTGCATTATGGTTCATAGATGACATCTTCTCACTCCAGCCTCACATGGTGGAAGGAGTGAGGGGTTTCTCTCAGCCCTCTTTTATAAGAACACCAAGTCCCATTCCTGAGGGCACTGTTCTCATGACCTAATCGCCTTCTAGAAGCTCCACCTTCTAACATTATCATCTTGGGAGTTAGAATTTCAACAAATGAATGCTGGTGGGGACACAAACACTCAGATCATAACCCTCTGGAAGCTTAAAAACCTCTGATACCTGCTTCCCAGTCCCAGAGACTCGGATTTTCTGGCCTGGGGTGGACCTGGGTGTAAAATCTCCACAGATGCCTCCAATGAGCTAAGCCAGGGGTCCTCACACTGGAGGGCTTGTAAAACTCAGGTGACTGGGCCTGCCTCCCAGAGATTCCAGTCCAGTAGGGCTCAGGTGCAGCCCAGGGATGAGCATTTGTAACAGGCACCCAGAGGTGGCTGCTGCTGCTGCTGCTGCTGGTCCTAAAACATCCCAGAGAACTTAGATGGGGGCAGAACAGAGCCTGCCTGGAAACCCAGATTATGTGACCTAAGGCTGATCACACAAGCAAAGCTTGGAGTAGGGAGGCAAGTAGTGGGAGTGAATCCCAAAGGGCTGGAGCCATGGCCATGGCCACACGTGCTCCTGGACCAGTAGGAAACAGCAATATGTGGCTTATCATTGTCATAAGCCGCAGTGCAGCCAAATGGTGCACTGGGCCAGGAGGTGGCTTCCCTTGCAGGCTCCTCATTGCCCCAAGGTGGGTGCTCCCAGCACCCCACTGCAACACCCATGGCCTCTACACACAGTTTAGTGCATTGTTCACTGCTCCAGAGATGCCTGTGAGAGGAGCCCTGAGAAAACTGCCCTCGGGCAGAGCAAGCTGGGAGTACAGGTGGACAGTCCCAAGTGGCTGCTTCACTCTGGAACCCAAGAGGAAGGCAGTGCCAAGGTAGAATGAGTACAAGACATGTGGTCTGGACACCCAGATGCTGTGAAACAAGGGGGTATTCCAGACTCGTGGTTTCAAGCTCTCTTAGGGCGTAAACTTTTATGCTTCAGATAAAATTTTAACAGATACTTAATGTACGGGTGGGAAAATGTTGGAGCTTTTTGATTGTATGTCAGTGGATTGGGGTGGGAGGAGGCGAGAGTACCTGAATCACAGATCCCCCAGCCCAGGGGTGATATTAAAAACATGCAATATGGCACAGGCACTATCTGGGCAAGGATCAGGGAGAATAGAGAGGTCCTTGGAAATGTCATCCCTGCCTCAACCTCCCCTGCAGAGCACATGAGGCACCCGTCACAGAGCCTGGAACCAGGGGCAGCAGCAAGCACTTCTTTAAAGGACCAAGAAAAAATAGGCTTTTTGAGCCCTGTGGTCTGTGTTGCAACTACTCAACTCACCCTGCGTAGAGCAACAGCTGCCATAGACAACACATAAATGGCTGTGTGTGGCTGTATTCCAATAAAACTTTGTTCACAAAGGCAATCGACAGGCCCACTGTAGCCAAGGGCTCTTGTTTGTTGAGCACTGGCTTAGAGGAAAAGGGTTTAGAAGCCACTAGATACAATAATCCCTAGGCTTGTTTTTGCATTCATGACTCTGAATTCTCAGTTCTTTAACTCAACTTGCTTTGCTCTCAGACTATCAACTGGGCATCATAATACCGTGTTTCCTGACCTTGAGGTATTTGTTCCAAGGGCCAAACATGTTCTAATGAGTTAATGAATGTGAAAATGCTTTGAAATGTCTTAAGTACCTTACAGATAGATCCACAAAATCTCTGCATCTAAGAGCAGAGCTCATCATCCTGTACCTGTGTTTCAGAAAGATTCCAGACACTACTCCCCAGATGAGGCTGCCTCGGCTGCTTTTAAAGAACAGTGTTTTAAAAAACGACTCAATAAAAATGCCCTAAAGGGATGTCAAAGCTAGAAAAAACAAATAGTGTCTGGCCCTTTCTCCTACAACCTGAGACTTTTAAACTCTTCATTAGTATAAAGTAGAAAATCCTCCACTTCCTATTTCATCCTGTTTGTTTACATAGTGGACTCTTAGGCCAGAAACTTATTAATCAGAAGCCTAGCAGTAAATACCACTGATGTCTCCAACATACAACCCAACCTGTAAGAATGTGGTATTATTGCTGAATGACACTAAATAATCTGTCCATCATTAAAACAATCTTAATCCTACAAAGTTCTAGTGTTCCTGCAGACTGGTAAAGCCTCTACAAATGATCTCCATCAGTCTGTCTTGTATTTCTGGTAGCAAAGATAATGTGGCTACAATTTATTACGCACATAGTATGACTGAAGGCCCAGCTGCTCTGCAAAGCTTACTTCACTGAATGATTACCACAAGCCTGGGAAGAAGGCATTTAATTTACATTTTACAGAGGGTGGAAATGAGGTCCAAAGAATTTAGGAAGCTACTTGGCATCATGTAGGTCGAAAGTGACGGAATTGGGATTTAGGATTTACTCCAGATCCTGAGTTCTTTCCACACAATTGCCCAATGACTTCATCCATACAAAAGCATTCATTATTTTTCCCAGGGTTCTTTTATTACCAAAGAAATGCCATTTGCAAATGGTATCATGGGGACAATTTCTACCTCACTGATGACCCTCCCAAGGTGAAAAGAGAATCAAATTGTTTCACTTGATGAGGCAAGAATTATGAAGTTAAGCCAAGAGCTATAGCCAGGCTTAAGACACAAATTTGGATTATGATTTTTCTATAATGGCAGTATTTGGCTTTTAAAATAAGATAAGCAAAAAGAAAAATTGGGAAATTTGCTTTTTCAAAAAGAAACAAGCTTGGAAGAAATGAATGTAACAGAGACTAGCTAGCAGTTCAGCAAACCTGTTTTCTCCTCTTCTTTCTACATTCCACTAATGTGCATGGCCCAGCCTCCCTTGAGGTTAGAAGTTGCCATGTGACTGAGCTCTGCCAATGGAATGTGAGCAGCAGTGAGCATCTAGTCCATAAAATCCCGCTACCCCAAATCCTCCATGCTCTTTCCCCTTAATACAAAGAAGCACAGCAACCTCAGAAGTCAAGTTGAGGAAGAGAGAGCCTTAGAGGGATCCAGAGTCAATGGACCCCTTCTTGCAACAGGTGCAACTATAGACTAGAACATTCCATTAGAAAGAAAGAAACTTCTCTTGTGTTAACCCACAAACCTGTAGGACTTCTCTGTTACAGCAGTTACTATTACCCTATTTAACTAATTCAGTGGTCAGCTCTGTGGTCTGTGTTGCAACTACTCAACTTGGTTTGAAACAAATTAAAAAGCAGATCACATTGGTTTCAAATCTGTTCCACTTAAGAATGTCAACAGCCATGATTTGAATTATTATGGGAATTATAACTTCAGAATGAAGTTAAAGTTATTTGAGCTAGTGAAATAATGCACAGATGAATTTTAAGTCTTTAAATTTAGTTTTTTTTCTTGGGTTCAAACCCAGCAATAACCACATTGACCTGATTGCAATTTGTCATTTCTAACATTTTGGAAACATTTGGTCGAACAAAATATATTATTAAAATTAATTGCACCTATTTCCTTGTGCTTTTGTAGCGTAGCTAATAGAAATTCTAAAATTACACTTGTAGCTGACATCACGTTCCTATTGGACAGTGCTGCTCTAGATTGTGCAGACCTCAGATTTTCTATTCAATTATTAACAGGTATTGAGCACTACACGGGTGTTGGGTGGCCCTACTTCGCTTCTAACAAGCCCTGTGACCTTGGCCAGGTTGTTTATCGCCTCTGGTTCTTAAGTTTTTTCATGTAAAAGATGAGAATGTTGGCCCTATCATGCTTTGTAGACTGGTCATGCCCAGCCTGTCATTTTAAACCAGCCCGCCCTGATGTTATAGTTTAAACCCCAAACAGCAGGACCCTGACACTGCTCACGGCCAGTATCCTGAACCCATGTTCTCTGCTTGCTGATCTGCGCCTGGGCTCCAGTTCCTGTTTATGGACCACATGCACCCCTGGAACCTACCCTCCTGTTGCTCCTCTCATATGGACTTCCGGTTTCCCTCCTCGACCGCAGTTTACATTTAACAGTTAGAATATGTGGCTTCTGGCCATTCCAGCCAACACCTGACCTGTAAGCCCTCTTGGCCATCCCCTTAGGGTAGTGCCCTGACAGTCTGACCTTGGTCTTGAAACACGGGCCGAGTGTCATCTTCACCTTCAGAGGCCTTAGGCCCAGCTAAGCCAGACAGATTCGGATGATCCATTATCAAAGGAAATCCAGCGATCTCGCAGTGAAGCCCATGCCAAAGGCCATCATTTAAAATATTTTCTTTCTTGCAAAGTCCATCTGAAAACAGCACTCCGAAGGAAAGCTCATTTCCTTAAAATATTAAAGAACCAGAAACAAAAAGATGATATGTTTTTCTGGAGACAGACTTAAAAGTATATAAATAAAATTCTGCAAAGTGTACAAATAAATACTACAAAGAATTCTTTTCTGCTACAGTTGTCTACCAACCTCAATATTACATTGAGCTAACTTAATTTTCCATGGATCAAATTTATTCAAAGTTAAATTTCTCTTAATAGGTCATCTGAGTAAACAGTTTCAAGTGTTACTTGCCAAAGGAAAAAAAAGTTTCCAGGCTTCAAATGAAATCGGCAGTGTCAGGCTAAGAAAACAACCTTAAAAATTCACAGAGAGCTGGAAAAATCACAAAGAAAAATTGGAGCCCGGAGGTCAGTATTGTCCATGAAGTTCTGGGTAAAAAAAAAAAAAAAAAAAAAAAAAATTACAAATTTCCACCAAACCTATGTCTTCAGGGGGTGAAGGAAAATTTTATTTTTTTTTTTTAGAAAGAGTCTCATTCTGTCACCCAGGCTGGAATGCAGTGACATGATCTCAGCTCACTGCAACTCCATCTCCCAGGCTCAATCGGTCCTTCCACCTCAGCCCCCCAAGTAGCTGCGACCACCAGCTTGTGCCACCACGCCCAGCTAATTTTTGTATATTTTATAGAGACAGAGTTTCACCATGTTGCCCAGGCTGGTCTCTCACTCTTGGCCTCAAGTGATTCACCCACCTTGGCCTCCCAAAGTGCTGGGATTACAGGCATGGGTCACCGTCCCCAGCGCCATTTTTTAAAAGCAGAAAATGTATAAACCAATGTATCCTTAAAGTAGCAGCTGTCATAGGAAAACAGCAACCTGGGCTTCCTCTGGCACCAAAACTGGGCACTTTGGGATCCTGCTTTTCAGACAGAGAGAAGGGGAGAAGGCATGGGAGAGGGAAGGGTAGGAGGGGAGAGAGAGTAGAGGAAGGCTTGAGGTATGGCATGGAATTCTGCAAACACAGTAGTTATTAAGGGAAATGGGAGAGTGTCTTTGGGAAGAAGTTTTCTTGAATTTCTATTCTTAAAATTTCTAGGAATAAGTGGATTTGTGCAAGGGAAGGGATAAACATAAAGATCCATTTTATAGGTGAGGAAACGGTCATCTGAGAAGCAAACCAGCCCCATGTCCCAGCAGTGACTATAACCAGAATAGAGGTAATTCCATCTCCAGTCTCTGAATCTACAGCCTTCTCCTAATGGCATCTAAAGCCAGGGCTTCTGACATCACAGTCTGAGAAACCCCACAACATCACAAGTGGCAGCTAGGCATACTTTACGACAAATGCTAAATTAACTCCTGCCTGTGACCTTGCCGCCCCAACTCAGACAACCAGAACGCACATTGCACCCCCGAACACTCAAGTCCCTGTATAAATCCTCACTCCTCCAAGCACAGAGGGAAGCCTGCTCCATAGGCTCTGTTAAGTGTACTGCTACCACTGACGTCATCACGAATAGGAAGGGAGAGAGGCTGGAACCACAGAGCTCACTTCCTCGCCCTCTATTTAAGATTTTCGAGGGCAGACAGCACTATATTTAACCAGCACAAGTAATATTCATTGTGTCCAGGCCCCCTTAAGAAAATCCGAACCATGTTCTAGAATGAACCTGCCTTTGGCTCACTCCTGCTCAATCCTTTCACTCAATAATAAGGTAGAGAAGATGAATATTATTAAAACTATGCTTCTAAATCAGGATGCTTCTAAATGAGTGCTTTAGCTCTCAACTTTTTTCATAAAGTATCCATCCAGTCCAAGCTGAGAAGCCACCTGAGACAGCATTCTGGTAAGGGCATGGAGGTAACCAGGACTCAGTGTATCTGAGGCAATGTTCTGATCCCGTTGTTAGAAATAGTCGATGCAGCAGAGGTGATGGCACTCGTTGCCATGCCTGAGGTCCTCAGAGCTTGCCTACATGGGAAGACGGTACTGAAGCCTCCCTGTCCAGCTGATGGTCTATTCAGACCTGGGCTACTTGTGGTGTGGCCTGATGACAGACTCTCTCTTGCAGAGAGCAGCTGAAGAATGTTGCTCTAGGAATCTTGCACTGTGCCCCCCCCCATAATTATGCCCCAGGACAGAGGGTGGGAAATTCACAAATACACTCCTACTATGGGGTCATCAAACCCAGGGCACTAAGCTGTGCACACTGTATTACTTTATTCCCAGTTTTCACAGCAGTCATGAAAGGTCAGAATGATGATGTCAGCTTCACAGAGAAGCACACAGAGACTCAGAGAACCTGGCTATTTGGCCAAGGTCCACAGCTTCAGGTAAGTGTGATTCTAAGAGCCAGGTTAGAGATAAGGTTCTCTGATTTACATATTTGCTCTACCCCCTTGATATGTTTGCAATTGGGCTGGAATGACAGGAGAGACATCCATATGTTCAAAGACAACTGCAAGATCTGACCAGCCTGTCTGATAGCCCCTTCTGTGATGCTGGAAATGTTTTGGGACCTGTGCTGTCATCTGCAATCCAACTATTGAGTATCTGACATGTAGCTGGTGCAACAGAGAATCTGAATATTTAATTTTCGTTGATTTGAATTCATCTGAATTGAAATTGCCATTGAATGTCCATATTGGACAGCATATATGGAGACATTTTATATCAGCAGCAGTCAGAAAAGAATGCTGCAGTCTGGGGGGTCCAAGCAGGCTTCATGAAGTACATGGGCCCTAAGCCAGCCCTTGTGTGTTAGGATTTGAACAGAACTTCTCCTGTTTCAGGCATGATCATCTTCCCTGTGGAATTTGGTTTTTAATCAAGGGCCCCAGAAACCAACCCCAGCCCTTTTGGTCTGCAGGTGAGGAAATTAAGATTGTCCCTCCTGGTTCCATATTCCCCTTTGGACCTGCTGTACGCAGCATGACTCAGCTCACTTTTGCTTCCTCCCATATTCCTCCTGAAGCCTTTCCTCTCCTCCCTTTCCCTGGCTGCCCCCGCCAACATGGGCAGGTGCTGGGTTTGCGTCCTTTTTATCTACCTAGACATTTTCTTTTCTATCTGTGAGGCTGAGTCATTTCCTCTTCTGGAATGACTTTTAATGCACTTTACGTTTCTATATCTATCACTCTTAGAAAGGCATTTCCCAAGACAGTGAACAATGCCACTCACAGAGAGACCAACCACCTGCCCCCAAAACACACCCCCAGCAACAGGGAATGGAATCCCCCCATCCTTGCTGGTTCTGCATGTGGCCAAACCTAATGCTCAGAGCTGGTCACCATGTCCTGTCTGACTCCATTCTCTCCCACACCAGAAGTGACAACTGGGCTTTAATATTCATCCACTTACTAGTCGGAGAAAGATGGTGAAAACTATTTGATCTGTTCTTGGCACAGAACCTGTGCCGTCACTGCCATGTCTTTTCAGGACAGTCCTTGGAAATCTCCATTTCTTAGAATATATGTGGCTCAGCTCCTCAGTAGGGTGCTTGGACCCTTCATGCCCATTTTCATTTCTAGCTCATGTAGCTGCCCATGTGCTGCTTCACTTTCAAGTGAAAAATGTTCCTCATGAACATGGAACAATAGCCACAGTAACCCTCGGATTCTCCAGCTTGAGGAGCACAGATGACGTAGGGGATTTTTTGGTGGTGGGGATGGGGCAGATAATCTATTTTTAATTCTTTTCAGCTTTGCTTGAAAGTTGATTGTTAAGAGTCTAAGTACCATGGGGGAAGGGCACTTCCACCCATCTTCCCAGCAGATTGTAGAACCACAATTCCCTGACATGCCTTCTGTACTCAAAGGTCTATAGTGCTTTGGGCCACAGTGGAGATTGTTTATATCCTTCCATATGATGCTAGACATGAGACAGGCCTTTGGATGTAGGATCAGCATGTCCTTGAGCTCCTGGGCCCTTGACAGTGGCATACATGAGGCCAAGTCCCCACCAGGCAAGGAAGGAAGACCCCAGAGACCTTCAAGGTCCAAGTCAGGGCAGCGAAATATGGCCACAGACCTGTGAGCTAAGAAAGGATTTTAAATTGATAAAGCATTATAAAAAAAATTCTTTTAAGAATACACTTCAGATGTGATATGTGGCCTGCAAAGCCCACAGTGTTTACTGTCTGGCCCTTTCCAGAACAAGTTTGCCAGCTCCAGGTCTAAACCTTCAGGGACCTCATTCATCCAGAGGAGTTGAGGCTTGGTGGGCTGGGTCCTCACCACTCCTCATTCCCTTTGATCTGCTTTGTGTTTGTTTCCTTTTTCAGTTCAAACATTAGTGATAAAATGTTCCATATATCTTCCTGAGGAATGCCACAACAGATATCAAATCTCACAACCAATAAATGAAAATTCACCTCTTTCAAGAAGATCAACATTTCGCGTGAAGATATGGCTCAATCCCTGTGTCTCTACTATGATAGAAACGAGGCCCCTGACTAAAAACCAGCCAGAGAAGACCCCAGCGATCAAAGCAAAGATGACCACAGAACATCCTCACCCATCCTGCTCCAGTCCCATTTTCTCACCTGGCAGCACCAACCTCCACTGCTGATCTCAGTACTGCATCAGGAGCATCGATGTCTCTGACTTGCCCCCAGCTCCAGTAGGAAAAGAACACAGAGGTCGAAAGACACCTTAATAGTCCCTTAGGATGTCACCTGTAAGTTTCTCAGACTCCCATCCTAAATGTCCTTAGAGGCTCTCTGGATTAAAATTCTAAGAAAACACACAGGAGGCTGGCTCTTCCTCAGCCATAACCAGAGACAACGACAGCCACTGCCCATGAGCAGCCAGCACTGTTACCTGGTTCGGTGCAGTTCTTGGGGCTCCGGAGCCCGGCATCTTCGGAAGTCAGAGTGTCGTTCACCTGCGTCAGCTTCCTCCCCATCACCCACTTTCTGTCTTCCCCTATGAGGTCCATGAGGTCAAGCTCTGAGGAGACAAAGAATAACCATACATCACTCACAGCTGGTTCCTAGCCTCTGCCAACACTGTGTGCCTGGTGCCCTGATCAGCCATCACTTGCTCAGCCCTGCCTGCACCCCCAAGCCACCCTGCCTCTAGCTGCCTGAGCGATTCCTTGCCACACCAGTGGGATGACTTTGAGGTGTGTGCTCTTAACTGGATTCTAGATTCTTCCCAGTGGGATCAATCTCCAGTTGTCCACTGTGTAACTCTCTTGATAAAGCACACTTGATCAGCTGCTCCCCCTTCCCTGTCTCGGTTCCCTGCTCCCAATGACATGCTGAGAAATGTTTAACAACCAACTCTTGAAGTGGGGGAAAAGCCCTGATTTATAGCCATTGGTCAGTTTCCGTGGTGTCAGTATTTCCATTGTAGCCAATGCCAACATGACATCATTGAAAATGGAGTTCAGAAGAGACGGACACAATCAGCTCCACTGAGTCAGTAAGAGCTGGCTCCAGCCCACTGAGGCCAAGCCTCAGTATCTCCTGAAATCCGCCCCCAAATAAACCACCCACCATTTAATATGCATCAGGAGTCAGGATCTGCTTCTGCGGGTTATCAAGCAAAGACAAAACTTGCCGTCCGCAAAGCCTAGGCCCACGAGTAACACACAGCAAGTTTCCAATGAACAAGAGATAGAGACATGAATTAGGAAAGAGTAGGTTGGGAGAGCAGGTAACAGGGCTCGGGGCTGCAATGACTGTGGGGATGGAGGTGCCAGAAGGAAGAGTACAGGCTAAAGGGTACACTGAAAGGGGCAGTGCAGTGCATTCTGTTTGGGGCGTGCTGAGTTTGAAGAACCTGCAGAGCACAGACAGGGAGGTATGCCACCTGTGCAAATGTGAGTGGAAGGGTGGAAGGCACATGTATGGATACGGTCTCCCGGTGGGGAAGAGGGGGCGCTGGGAAGAAGGAATGGAAGAATGCAATATCCTTCAGAGAGGAGACACAGCAAACGGATTCAGGAAGGGATCATGAAAGGAAAGTAAAGAGCAAGGAAAGCAAGTGTCATGGAAGGTGCGCAGAAAGAATTTCCTGAAGGAAGGAGTAGCCAGCAACCTTGACCACCATGGACAGATCAGGTAAGATGAAGGCAGAGACACGGCAGGTGGAGCCTGGCATTGTGACACCACAGGGTGACACAGACCGCAAGCCAAGCTGCCGAAGTGGCTCTTTCCAGGGGCTTGGCACTGAAGAAGAAGGGACCTGAGGCAATGCTGCCTCTTGCGTGCCGAGAGTCGCCGCGGGCAGAAAATAGATAGAAACACAAGATATGGGCCTAACCTGTGGGCCCAGTGGCCTTCACACAAGGCCACACGGTGCACCCAGCCATACCAACAAGGTGTCTGAAGTGCTCACTGAAGAGCTGGAGGGCATCCTGCCCTCTCCTCTATTTCCACAGTGGTTCAGTTTCCGAAATGGTTTCTCCTTCGTTATTGAATTCAATCCTCACAACACTGCTCAAGAAAGAAAGACAGAGTGTGGACATTGCCTCTCCAGCACCTGATCACTGCTGGCTCATGGTAGGTGCTCGGTAAGTACACATTAAAATAATTATTCCCCCTTTACAGGAGGAGAAAGTGAGACTCGTGGAAGAGTCTGGAAATCACAATGCTTGTGGGCACCTCACCTAAGCTAACATGATGCACATAATATCAGTAGCTCATGAACTGAGGGCTTCCTCAAACACAGACCCTGCTACCAGATGTAAATTTAGCAAGATATCAAATTATAGCTTATCCATCTTGTCCAGGAGAGCCCCACAGGGTTTTTTTCCCCCCTCCCAAAAATGGAGGAAGGATGAGGAGTCTAATGAGAAGAAACAATAATATCAGAGTCTTGAAATACAAAATTCTACATGGTGGCCACATGTATCAGCTTATCCCAAATTATGAGAAGAATATCAAAGATAATTCAAGGTTAAAGCAAAGCGTTTGTGTAGTTTGGATAACCTGAATGGTTGCTTCATATGATTAAGAATAGTGATAAGCAGAGACAAAAAAATTTCAAAACCTCATAAAGAAATGATAAGGTTAGTATAGTAGCCTTAAACTCCCATATTATCACAAATAATCAGAAAGTATGGAGAACAGCAACCCCTCTGTCTCAGGCTGGGTTTCCCCAGAAGCAGCCCCTGAGAGGAGTGTTTGTGAGCAGGTGGTTTTTACGGGAGGTGATCTCAAGAAGAATCAGTAGGAGAAGAGGGGAGTAGGACAGGAAATGCTAATAGAGGGTGAATTTTAAGTCAGTTGCCAACATGAATAACTAGAAACTGACCTCTCTAGAAAACTCTGGGGTCCAGTGTAGATATGCATCTGAGACATCTAAGCAGTGAGGAAGCTTGGCTATTCATCTACCTACTCCTGGTCTACACTGGTTGAAGCTGATGAAAGAGTACATTAATCCCCCAGCATTTCCAATCTGCCACATGGATGTCCAAGGTGATGCCCAGAAAAAGGCCTTGGGCAATGAGGGGCAGGTGCTAGAAGCTGCACTGTGCCAGCTGGCATTCAAGAGGTCAGAACAGAGTAAAATGGGTCTGGCACCACGGCATCTGCCCATCCACACGGTACCTAAAGAAAGAGTCATGCTGTGGCCAGCAGTGTGCCCATTCCACTGTTCTTAAAATCTGGGTCGAGGAGAAATGCTTTGTGGTACTGTAATCTTAATGTTCAGGAAGACCCCAAAGATTTACAAAGAAGCAGGAGTAACCCTTCCAATGACCCCCAAAGTTCCTTCATGTGCCAAGTTTCCACGGTTCTGTAATTCTGAGAGAAAAGCTGATACCAATTAAGAGATGTAAAAATAAAGCCAGCTATTGTAGCAGAAAATTAGAGGATTTTTCAACATAATGATTCAATATCTTCAGGAATTAAGACTCTTAAGGCAGCACCTCCAAATTTTAAAATCTACAAACTTTTATCTCAATAAAAAATGTATTTGACCACTGACAGCTGATATAATAACACAGGGACCAGTGTCTGAGAAAAGAATGATGAAGCAATGCATTGCATTTGTTTCCTTCCCACAGAGAACCAAGTTTGACAATATTATAAGCACAGTCCATTTGTCCTCAGAAAACTCCTTGTGAGCTAGGAAGAGGCAATTGGTTCTGAGGTCAACTCACCTGTAGAGCACATAAGTCAGAGGATAAGCAATTTACCTAAGATTAGAGCCAATCCATGGCTACATCAACTATCATGTCATAGTTCGTGTGGCTTCCATTCACTAAATGTCTGTTACATGCCAAAACCTTTCCATTCTTCACCATGTTTCATCTTCATGGATGAAAGCCCTACATGGAAATACTAGTTTCATTTTGCAGATAAGGAAATTGATGGACAGAGAGGTTAAATATCTTGTCCAAGGTCACACAGTGAGCAAGTAGCAGAATGAGGATTTGAAGCCAGGTCTAGTAACCCCAAAGGACAAATTCTTCATAGATCCTGGGATGGGATGAAATCCATCCTGGTTTCATTATTCAGCTATAGGAAAGTAGCTCAATAATGCAGCCTGCACCTTATAATAGGTTAGCAGTGAAATGGTAAATAAGTCTCACTGGACTTATTTCAAAGATGGTTGTTTCCCCAGAAATTATAGTCATGCACCACAAAATGACATTTCTGTCAAGGTCAGAGGCATATATGACTGTGGTCCTGACTTTCTTTTTTAATTAGAGGCACGGTCTGGCTCTGCTGCGCAGGCTAGAGTGCCATGGTGCACTGCAGCCTCAAACTCCGAGGCTCACATGATCCTCCTGCCCCAGCCTCCCCAATATCTAGGACTACAAGTGCATGCCACCGTATCCAACTACTTTTATTGTTTTTTGTAGAGACAGAGTCTCACTATGTTGCCCAGGCTGGTTTCAAACTCCTGCCCTCAAGTGATCCTCCGACTTCGACCTCCCAAAGTCCTGGGGTTATTATATGCATGAGCCACAAGTCAGCACCGTAAGATTTTAACACCATATTTTTTGCTATATTAGATATGTTTAGATACATAAATATTTACAATTGCCTACAGGATTCAGTACAGTCAGTTACATGCTGTACAGGTTTGTAGACTAGGAGCAATAGGCTATACCATCCAGGTTTATGTAAAATACACTCTATGATGTTGGTACAAGAACAAAATCACCTAACAGTGCATTTCTCGGAACACATCCCTACTGTTAAGTGACACGTGGATGAATTAGGAACAGCCGTGAGGCATAAGCATCACCCATGAAAGCTTCACAAAAGAAGGAATGAGACTTCTAAAGCCCTACTGTGTGCACAACACTCTGCTCGGTGTGACTTCCCAGAGGCCAAGCTGGTCCCACAGATTCTGACATGGAGGACTATCTTCTTGCACTTAGGAAGGAGGGGCAGAGGGTGGGCAGTTGGGAAGGCTTGGAGGGTGGGAAGGTGAAGGGGATATGAGAGGTGCCCACACTGGCTGTGCTCCCTGCTCTCCCCTCACTCACCTCCCCAGCTTCCTTGGACTTCTCTGCTACAGCAAAGAGGCCACTCCGCAAAGCTACACTTGAGCAATGTCAACAAAAACACTTGGCCCTTGTCCACGGCATTCCTGGCTCCTCATCCACCAGGCCCTGGAAGTTGCATGTTGGCCTAATTAGTCAGGGGGTGATGGGGGATGAAGAAGCAGGCAGCAGGCTCACATGTCACATGTCATGGGTGGAGGCATCCTGCAGGACTGCAGGCTCTGAGAAGGGACAGGAGTGGGTCGTGGGGATAGCACAGGATGCTGGCTGGAAGGGGAGGAAACCCAGCTCTCAGCTGGAGAAGCAAGCTACATGCACTAAGGAAGGACACAAAGTGAGGCTGGGTGCCAAGTTTCCATTACAGAGCTGTGTGCTCACCCTCTTGTGCTCTCTCCTCCCTCCCCCTACCCTACCGCCCTCCTCTCCACAACCAGGACTTAGGGAGCCCAAGGATTTCTGACACCAAGAATGGATCTCCCTGCACGCCCCCTGACACACAGCCTTGACTCTCAGCCTTCACTCTAACACTAATGCACTGTCTCCTATGTGAACCTTGCCCCATAGGGTTTGCAATCCCTCCCAAACACTAGCCCCAGGCCTGGTGGAGTGGTGGGGCTGCCTGCTCTCTGATGAGAGGACTAACTCCTTCAGATACCTGGGTGGCAGCAGATGGGGAAGTTTATTGTATCATCAGCAAACTTATCTTTTATGCCCATTGTTCTGCGTCAGGCACCCTTCCTGTACCATCTACTTCATCCTCTTACAGAGAATGCTGACAACTGCTCTGCAGCTGCAGATGGGGTGAAGCAGCCAATCCAGGGCTCCAGGCCAGAGCTGACTGCAAAGCTCAGGTATGTGTTTCTCACCTGTCCCAGAGCGCCAGGAGCTCAGGGAAGTAGCCTTAGGGGCACAGCAGGTTCCTTGAGGGGATGTATTAACTCTCTCTTCCCTGTGAACTGGAATACCGCTTTTGTTTTGAAACTGAGATGTAGAAAATCATCAAGCTGAAACACTCAGAGAGCCTTGGCAACAGCCTCCCATTTGCACATGTAGAAACTGACATGTAAAAGGTGAAAGACTGATACGGTCTGAAGAGAAACCAGAGAATAGAAACTAAGTTTTGTAAAGCCGAATGGAACACTGTAGAAAGAATGTCTGGGAAACTTGGTTAACGGCGCAAGAAACACAGCCAAGGACGGCAGCACTAACTCAGGCTATCTAGGCTGGTTTGGTGCTCCTCACTGAGGCTATAAATACCCCACCCTACAGTTTACACAGCTGCCTCCACTCTGTACACCCCAGGTCTTCACCCTGGGCTTGGAGGTCAGGTTTGCATAAGCTCGCAGCCAGCGGACGCCTTCTGCAGACTCGAGTGAGCAGCACTGCTCTCCAAATGACCCTTTCCTGCCCCTCCCCCTAAAGTCTCAGTAGGATGAGCCTGGTGTCCTCACCCTCTGTGAGTAACGAGGGGAGTAGTGAAGGCCCTGGCTTCATGCAGGTGGATTTTTCTCGTGGGTTTTCCAGCTGAAGCAACAGCTTCCCTGCGCTTTTGTTCATGGTCCTTGGAAAGGAGCACCAATTGTGGAGAGGCTGAAGCCCCCCAAATGAAGCTTTCCTAACCCAGCAGGAGAGAAGGAAGCTGGAGACTAGAAGAGCCATACATTCATACCCCTCGATTGCTTCAAAACTTCCAGAAAGTCAGAGAAGAGAACGTGGCTGGGAGAAGATCTCCAAGCCACAGGAGGCCATGGATTCTGTTTAAATTCTCTTTCATGAGCTGTTTACACAGCCTATCCAGTGGGCAAGGAGATGCTGAGAACAATCCCTTGGGCTTAGTCAAGGTCTCCTTCTAATGTCATCAACTCAGTGAAGGCGATCACAGGCATGGACTCTCACATTGGATGTAAATTTCTTGCCAGTGTCAAGGTGCTACACCTCCACTCTAAAAGGAATCCCAAGTTGAAAGTTGAGCTTTTTCAGTCCCTCCAGTAGGACAGGCCTCCCTTTAACCTGGAGGGGAAGAGGAGAGGCAGGACACTTCTCTGGAGTCCCTGTTCTCCAGTCAGAGGAGCAGCAGCGTCCGCACCTTCTGGGGCTGGACCAGAGTTGGAATCCGCATCTCACAAGATCCACAGCAGATCCCTGGGCAAGGTGGAGTCTGAGTTGCTGCTCTCCAACCCTGAGGGGCAGCCCTCCCAGCAGGATCAGCAAAGGGAGGTTGCAGAGCCTGCAAGTGTCTGGCAGGGAGCTGCAAGGTGCAGGGAAACAGTTCCCATCCCCAGTGGCTGGGCTGACAGCACAGAGAAAGCAGGAGCCCTGATGAAGAAAGGGAGAGGGGCAGCTAAGCCATCAGCTGGGACTCCAGGGCTCTGCTGTGAGGCTGTGGGGTTCACCTGTGTCCTGCGCCCTGGGAGAATAGCCCTATCACCAGTCCAAGTGCAACTCTCCTACAGGAGGGCAAAGGGGGGCCTGGCTACCTCCCCACTTCTTAAGAAAACCCCTTTGCCTTCCTGTCCCATGTGACACTGACCCCTACACGGCCTCGCCCACATTGGCCTAGGTTAGGTATGAGGAGAGGAGACTGGCTGAGCCCCTGGCAAGGGTGGCATTGGAAACAAGGGATGGCCCAAAGCACCCGGACCAAAGCCCTGAGCCAAGAGTCCAAACTGGCCCCAAAGGCAGGTTCTGCTGTGATTGTTGGGCAGATCAAGGCAAGTTGGTTGTGAGGCTGTGAGGCTGGCACAAAGACGGGGAAGCCCATCTTTCTGGAGAAGCCCTGACAGCCTGTGCTTACCTATTTCATCCCAGATCCACTCACAGACATTGTTGCATGCCTTCAAAGTGCCTGGCACAGTGAACAGCTTGATCTCTCCATCTCTAAAGCCCCATGTGCAGTCTTCAACATCCCCAGGACCAGAAGTGCCCCTCACTGAGACCACATAAGCCCCTGCTGAAGATGCTTCAGCTTCCACATGGGGTGTGGCCACCTGGATATGCTTTCTCCCATATCTGCCAACAGTCCTCTTTTTTTAAATTTTTATTTCAACAGTTTTTGGGGAATAGGAGGTTTTTGGTTACATGGATAAGTTCTTTAGTGTTGATTTCTGAGTTTTTGGTGCACCCATCACCCAAGCAGTGTCCACTGTACCCAATGTGTAATATTTTATCCCTCACCTTCCTCCCACCCCTTCCCACAGGTCCCCAGAGTCATTCTTAGGCTTTGGGTCAGCACAGCTTAGCTCCCACTTAGGAGTGGGAACATACAATGTTTGGTTTTCCATTCCTGAGTTACTTCACTTAAAATAATGGTCTCCAACTTCACCCAGGTTGCTGCAAATGCCATTATTTCATTCCTCTTTATGGCTGCATGGTATTCTATGTTGTATATATGCCATATTTTCTTTATCCACTGATTGGTTGATGGGCATTTAGCCTGATTCCATATTTTTGCAATTGCAAACTGTGCTGCTCTAAACATGAGTGTGCAAGTGTCTTTCTCATATAATGACTTATTTTCCTCTAAGTAGATACCCAGTAGTGGAATTGCTGGATCAAACGTTAGTTCTACTTTTAGTTCTTTAAGGAATCTCCACACTGTTTTCCACAGTGGTTGTACTAGTTCACATTCCCACCAGCAGTGTAAAAGTGTTCCCTTTCACCACATCCACACAAACATCTATTTTTTAATTACGGCCATTCTTGCAGGAGTAAGGTTATATCACATGATGGGTTTAATTTGCATTTCCCTGATCATTAGTGATGTTGATGGTCCCATTTTGAAATTGCTTCCAAAAGCTTCACAAAATCAAGTCCCAGCAGCCTGGTTCCAGAGCTCTCTCTTTCAGAACAGCCCCATCTTTCTTCATTGAACTCCAAGTAAATGTGATTCCTCTAATGACCTGTAGGGCTGAGCCCGGAGTTCTCCTCTGCTCAAAGCCTGCCTTTCTTGTGATGGTCTTCAGATGTTTCAGGGGCCTAAGCTCAGACCCAAGGCAACACTCGCTCCTCAGGCTCCCCTTCCTCTGGCCCCTGTTGTTCTTCAAAAGCTCTCCTGCCATCCTTTGCCTATTGATGTCTTTCCCCAGGTTTCATAATCTGTAGTAGCTCAAAGCTTAGGGATGTCGACTGGCCCCACCTAATGAAAACCCTTCCCCTCTCTCCCCTCTCTTCTAATCTCTCTTTCCCTCCCTCCCTCCCTCTCTTCCCTCACCCCTTCTCCTACCCCTCCCCCTCTATCTCTATCTCTCTCACAAACGTGCAATGTCCAATATGGGGTTTCTTCTTACAAAGTATGGAATGTTGGTGTCAAATTCATATGTTGAAATCCTAACTCCCAATTTGGGAGGTAATTGGGTCATAAGACCAAAATATAACCACTAAATCCCAAGAATGGGATTAGCACCCTGGCTAAGGGGACCCTGGTGAGATCTGTAGCCCTTTTTCCATGTGAGGACACAAGAATACATCAGTAAGCAATTCAGAAGAGGGCCCTCACCAGAATCTGACCATGCTGGCGCCCTGACCTCAGGCTTCCAGGCTCCAGAACTGTGAGGAATAAACTGCTGTTGTTTAAGCTGCCAAACCTATTGTATTCTGTTACAGCAGCCTGAACTAAGATGTGTCTCAAACTCTAAAGCACATGCATGCATATAATCTAGGAACCTTGTTAAAATGTACACTTTGAGTAAGGAGGTCTGGGGTGGGCATCGAGATTCTGTTTCTCAAGAGTTCCCAGTGGATGCCAGTGCTACTGGTTCAAGTGCCGCTTTCAGCAGCTAGACTCAGTTACACATTTTTAAGTGAGTGTACACATACATGAAAGGGTCTGAGTCACTACAAGCATATGCAAATGTGCACCCCAACTGGGCTGTGTTTCAGAAAGGAAAATGCAAGTTCAGGAGCAATGCATTGCGCAGAAGCTCCAGGCAATTCCAGGGACTCCCAATCAGGCTGGGCAGAGGCCCCAGTGAAATGGGTGCTGTTGAAAGTGAAATCACAGGAATCGAAGTGAAGAAGATGATGTTCTGACCAGTTGTGGGTTCTGTCCAGCAGGAAAAAGAGGATGAAGATATGCATGCAGGATGTTCTTCTCTTCATGCAATAACTCTGTAGACCTACAGTTAACCCCCACTGAAAGCAGGAGCCTGCTGGGTCTTAACTACTATTATACAGGACTCAGGAGCAAATACAATAATTGTGTGCCCACCTCACCTAATGATGGAGAGTGAGATGAACCACATTTCTCAGGGAGCAGGGGGCATCTGTGTCAGCCAATATCCCATGCATCCACTCCCATTGTACTGAATGACACTCAAGTGCAGGAAGCCAATTCAACTCAACCTGTATAGGTGTTTGTGTGATGGGTCTCACAACAAAGACAGCTTTCAGCTTTCAAATGGGTGATAAAGCTGGAAAGAAGGGGAAAAGAAGGAGCAAAGAGGGGGGCAGATGGCAACAGTTACACCCACAATTTAATGGATATAATGTGAATATCTGGCCCAGAAATTGAAAGCACCTTTCAGATAGAAATTGTCAGTTAAATGCTACTTGTTATCACTCTTGGGGTACTCTTCGACCACCTGGCCTGAGATCTAACATGCCAGGGAATACTGGGAAATTAGTAGAGACATATCTAGTAGGTGAGTGGTTATCTATCCCCTCTGAGCTCCTGAAGTGCTCCCCAGGATAATTTTCCACATTTGAAAGGCAAAACTCCCAAATACCATGATAATCAATCTAGGTCTGTGCAGTCCAATAGAGCTCTGTGCAGTGATTGGACCTATACTTGCATGGTCCAATATGGTAGCTACCAACCACATGTGGCTATTATTCATTTAAATAAGAGTATACAACTGGGAGCTGAACTTTTAATTTTATTTAATGCAAATATATATTTAAATAGACACATGTGGCTAGTGACTAAACTAAGGACTGGCCTTATCTCATAATCTGAGGCCACTGTTCCAAGGCCAAGAACCAAGGCAGAACCCCAATCTGTCATAAGACTGCAGTGGCAAAAGAAGAGAAAAGAAAGTACAATGACCTTTACATCGAGGTGACTAAATATTCTGGTGAGACAAAAAAGATGGAGTTTGTCTGACTTTTGTTTTCTTCTGGCCACCTTCTTCACTTGGGAAGAAGAAAGCCAACTAGGCTTACTGGCAGAAAAAAATGGAAAGGATCATTAATACTGAAAACCAGCCTTAAACCCTTTTAGCCAAAAGAACTATAGGACCTTGTATAGTGATCTTGCATAGTGATGGCATAAAAGCATCCCCCAACCAGGATTTAAAGTAAATACAACTCAAATAGACCAGGGAATCACATGATGCCCCATGGGAAGATACCTGGACTTATGGTAGCAGAAGTTTGTCATCTTAGTGATTTGGCAATTTGAGTTTCTAGTCTCAGATCTATCACCAACTTTAAGTTGTTGGAGAAGTTGAATTACTTTATCCCAATTATCACATTGGAACATTCAAAAGCATGAATGAGCTGACCTCTAAGGTCCCTTGAGCTTGGATTTTAAAAGTCTTTCTTTATTAAATCTAGGATAGAATCATCTGTTCAAAAGCTGGTAGGATCCCCCACCTTCAGAATTGTGCACTACTGGGGGATGAGCTACATGACTTATTGGAGAGTAGGAAGAAAATATTAAAACCTTTATATCACATTCCACTCTAAAAATAAGAAATAAAAATTCATTTAATATTTAAAATCTGAATTGACAGTGGCACCCACGAGTGCACTTGCCAGCATATCCCATAATTAATGTAATAGGAAGGCACCTGTTGCCCACAGCAGGTGAAGGACTTGAAGGAAAAGTACAGGATAGACCTGGTGCCCTGCCTAGATCACTTACTTTCCTAGTATTGCAGCATGATGCACTTTACATGGGCTCAGTTGAGCAAATCTGCCAATATTATTTGAATTATTAAAATCTTTAAAATATTTGAATTGAGATGGGGACATGATCATGAAATCTACTTACACCAAACAAGTGTTCATTGATTGTCTTTTGGCAAAAAATTTTTAAAAGCTGTTGAGCTTAAAAATGAATTATGCATTTCTCTCTCATAAAAAGACAAGTGCTATAAATATGCTAACCTTTTCTGGGAAGACATGGCCACCAGCTAAGTGTGCACCTAGCAGATATTTTCAGAGCACACACTGCCCCTTACGTCTACCCAACTCCAAATCCCTCAAGGTGAGTTTGTAATGACCAGTGAAAGAGCAGATGCTTTTCTAAAGAAATTTGTTCTATGGAGAGAGCATTTTGAAAATGAATATCAAGACATTTTATGTCTTCGTATGACAAATCATATCAAGAAAATGATAAAAATCAGTACATTCTAAAAACATTTATATGCTCCACTTTAACATTTGAAATCAAAATTACATAACCTGATTTAAAAATTCCAAAACAAAGAGTGTCAATGACTTTTATTGGAAAATAAAATTGTAATTAAAATGCAATGTCTTTTATTTAAAAATTTGTTTTTTATAAACCCATTTATTAGAAATGTGCAAATGCAACACCTTCTGAAAAGTTGCAAAATTAATCTACTGAAATCCTAAAAGATGAGAATAAGTTAACAAAAGTCTTTGGGTAATTGATGAATGAAATTGAAACTTTAACATCTTGATTTGGTGGTTATA
Source organism: Cheracebus regulus (assembly GCA_963574635.1). Lineage (NCBI taxonomy): Eukaryota > Metazoa > Chordata > Mammalia > Primates > Pitheciidae > Cheracebus > Cheracebus regulus. Next base: position 33,900 of record CAUYQU010028442.1, read on the forward strand.
GCCCATTATGCTTTCCTTCCATTTGTATCTATATATCCTGGAGATTATCTGTTACAAGTAGGACAGCCATTAAACTTCAAACTTAAAATAAACTGAACCTCAAATTAAAATAAGCAGACCTTCTGTTAGCTGTATCTCAAAGTATGAAACTAATATTTTTTAAAATGGTTAAGTATATTCTAACACGTTTTCTCAATAAGATATTACTCATAAATACAACATTAATATTATCATAGTTTAGAAAAATCAACATTTTTGTTCTGTTAAAACATAATAATTATTATATTCAAATGGTTTGTTTCATGGCTATTTTATTCCTATTAAATTTACCTTTCACTGTATATAATCTGAGGAGGGCAGATTCAGGTTTTATGGGATCTGAAGCTTATGTAATATGGAGATCTCTCTTTTAAATATAAAAATTTACAAATACAAAGGTAGGTACAAGGCTTAAAAATAATATCTCATTATACATATGTATACATAATATATATTATAGTATTTCCTAAACATAATTTCTAAAAAAAAATTTTCCTAAGGACAGTATGAAGATCACAGCTTCAGATGACAGTTCATTCCAGCTGTACATACGCCTCACTTACTCCGAACACCTGTATTTTTTATACATCTAATAAATTTGACCCCTGCAAACCAGTCAAATGTGTTTCTTCAGTTTCTTTAAAACTCACTTTTTTGTTTCTAACTGAGTAGAATTGGACACGTCTACCTCACTTGGCTCCTCAAAATCACTGGCATTTCCATCCTTTGTGATTGGATAAACAGTTCAATTTATTTGTGAGTGTGAGTATAACATTGCCTGCTGTTTTCTCAGGCTGTTTTGTCTCTGCCATTATAGAACAGGGCAGGAAACTAGTCTTTCCTCAATTCTGGGCTTTCTTAACTCATGCCTAGTGTACAAATATCACCAGGGAATCAAGCAGAGGGAAGAGAAATGCAGTGACTTCTTCTCCACAGTCCTGACTGGAACACCTTTCTTCAAAGGTACCAAGTATCAGGACTCTTGGGGGTGAGGAGAAGAAAGAGGAGCTACCGTGTGAACAGTGAGAAAACACATTTCATCTGCTCACAGAGTAATAAGAAAAATTATTACACTGTTGTTATCCACGTATGATTCTTATTTCTCCCACGTATGATTCTTATTCTTATTTCTAATAATTAGAGTATTAGCTTCCTGATGACATCATTTTTTTTTCTTATTGGCTCCAGTAGGAGAGATTCAGTAAAACTCCACTGGGAAATTTAAAGTGTTAACTACACTGGAAGTTCGGTGCCTGCACTTCCCCCTCCCAGCCTCCCCTCTCCCTTAGTTAGAATCAACCTCAGATTTTCATTTTAGGAGAGACTCCCTCCCTTACCTCCAGTCTATCTGTTCTGGGGGGAAGCTCCACCCACCCACTGCACCACCAGCACAGATGCTGCCTGAACTAAAGGCCAAAGTCCCACATCCTGTAAACCATAATGATTGGTTACGAGAGGCGCCTGTAACGGAGGCAGGCCAATCAAAGCAGAGCTCCTAGAAAGAGACTCGCCTACTCTGTCCCAGTGACCTTGAACCTGGAGGTAGGAGAGCCTGGATGCTGAGAGTCCACAGTTAGCACGTAAAGGTGACTACAGCCAGACCAAAGGACAGAGACAGGCAAGGTCCTGATGTCATCACATTTCAGCCCCTGATACCTGAAGCCAGACTAATCATAAACTTTTCGATTCTATGTTGCAATGAATTCCCTTTTTAGCCTGAGCCAAATTGGGTTGGCTTTTTTCTAACAGCGACTGAAAGGCTCATAGCTGATACATGCCTCTACTTTTTTTTAAAAAAATCCCATCCCATGTAAAGTCTGTTCAAATCCCAAACAGAACCCTAGTAATGCTCTTTCCCAGCACTTCCTGCCTTCATCCTGTGCCCATCATAATGCACTGCCAAGCAGAGAGCTTTTTATTTTCTTTGCATGATGTCCCTCCCCATGCCATGAACACAGAACCTCTCAACTGGCTTCTACGAATCAGAGTAATAAAGCTCTAAGAGCCTTGGGGAAATTGTGAATTAAGATGGCCATGGGACATAAAAGGTTCAGTACAAGCTACAAGGGGAGAAGGCTGGCCACTGATGGTGAAGCAAGGTAGTTGACATCCAGTCCCCCAGAATACCTGGCTAGCCTCTGGGCCAACTGACAGCAGCAGCTAGCCACACAAACAAAAAGCCTCAGATGTCATTGCAATAGTGCAGTAATGCTTTACATTGCAATGTAGTGTTTGCAACATTGAAAGGTATCGGTTTGGGTTTTCCAAAAGCCAAGTCTGAGACAAAGACTTGGGTGCAAGTAGTTTATTCTAGAGAGAATCCCAGAAAAAAAGTGAAAGAAAGAGGAAAGAAAGAGAGAGAAGGGGGAAAAGGATATATAAAAACGCATTACAGAGGTTGCTGCCACTGGTAACGAGAGCAGGATCCCTCTGGAAGCTCAGATATGCATTCTGAATCCTTTCCAAAATTGTCCATCTGAAGAATGAGGCTGCGGCTTCCCTTCTTCACTAGGTGAGGTTTGCTCCAGGAGCACCAACTCCCCAGACTCCAGGCTGCACTTTTGTTTGTTTTGTTTTTGAGACACAGTCTCGCTCTGTCGCCTAGGCTGGCATGCAGTGGCACTATCTTGGCTCATTGCAACCTCTGCCTTCTGGGTTCGAGCAAGTCTCCTGCCTCAGCCTCCCAAGTACCTTAGACTACAGGTGCACACCACCATGCCTGGCTAATTTTGTTAGTATTTTAGTAGAGAGGGGGTTTTACTGTGTTGCCCAGGCTGGTCGTGAACTCCTGAGCTCAGGCAATCCGCCCATCTTGGCCTCCCAAAATGCTGGGCAACCTGCGCTTTTGAGTGGGTCAAGCTGGCTCCCACCTGTCAGGAAGGCCCTGAGCCAGGAAGCAGCAGGACACACGGCCTATGCTTAGGGCAGTGCTGTATTGCAATGAGAGTCTAAACTTACACTGAACTGCCCACGGCACCTGAGGCAGGGACCAGAGGAGAGCCAAGAGGCTGTTTTGAGGGACACCAAGTGATGTCAGCCCTGAAGGTAACTTTGAACTCATCTTGGAAACAATGTCTCTTAAAACAAGTGGGAAGATGTGTTTGGTCCAGAGCCATAGAAATGTAGAATTTCTTTTTTCTTTCTTGTCTTTTTTTTTTAAGAGATGGGGTCTTGCTTTGTCCAGCTCAGGCTGGAGTGTAGTGGTGGAAATATAGCTAGCTAGAGCTACAGACGTGCACCACCATACCAAAAACAAATTTTTTTTAGAGATGGGGTTTCACTATGTTGCCCAGGTCAGTCTCAAACTCCTGTCTCAACCTCTCAAGTCGCTGGGATTACAAGTCTGAGCCACCACCGCCCTTGGCCTGTAGATTTTCTGATAATGTTTCTCTCTTCTCCTTTCACTGTTGGAAGTTGACACTAGAACTAAAATATCCTCTTGGTGCCTCACAATGAGAAAGGCAGAACTGAGGGGAGCACAGGCAGTGAAGCTTTCGTTTAAACACAAAGCCGCTTTATTCTTCTCACTTTGTCCTACTCTTTCGCCCCTTGCTTGCAACTTTCCAAGTTGGAAACTGAAACCAGCAATAGGAGAATAGCAAGCTTGAATGGAAAAAGATAGATCCATGCTATCTCAGTTTCAGTCCAGAGTCTCAGATCCACTGACAGGTAAGGGAAGACAGGGAAAGGAGAGAGGGTGTGGCTCAGCCAGGCTAGGATGGGCTGATGAAAGCAGGGCTTGCCTGGCCACCACCTGCTCCTGAGAAACAGGAGGCTATTTTTCATATTTCAGCCAGAGAGCAATGCCTCTGCCATTCTCATCACTAATGAACCCTTATATTTCTAATTGATTAAGGATTTGCCTAAATAATCGGGCTTTGTTATGTTTCAGACTCCCGACAAGAAGCACTGGTATCTAACTACAGACTTCCAATAACTTCCCCCTTGAAAACAACCAACATTCAGCATGTAGGTTCGGCTGCGTGCCCCTAGCTGAGGGGTCCTGTCCTGCTCTCCACGGTTTTGCTCCTTGTGTGGCTTTCTGTTTCCTTCTCTCCAAAGCCACACGAGACCGTTCCCTTCTCAATGTTGTGAGCTACCCTGTTCATCGCAGCCACTACCAGCCAAGGTCAGCAAGTACTCTGATGGGAAACCAGAAAGAAAATCCTTTTCCATTGTTTCTAAAAGTGAAGGAAGCAGGAACAAAGGCAGGGGGTCAACAGAAGAACACACACACACACACACACACGAAGGCTGGGGTGGGTGAGATAGAGCAAAGGATTCTAGGAACAAAGGGTGTGTCCATTTCTTCTGGAATCCCATATGGTCACTCCATGGCAGAACAATGAGTGGGTGGTGAAAGGGCAAGTGGCTCAGGCAAATATTGTGACTATAAAGACACACACAGCTTTGTCAGTGCCCAGCACACAATCTCACAGAGGGAACATTAAAGACATTAAAGCTGTCTTACATTTAGAAATCATTGTAGTAGCAAGAGCAGTAGTTATTGTAAAGTGGGTGAGATTAGTAAATGTCCCTATCATAGACAACATGGACATTGTCCTTTTCTCAAGATCCCTTCCACCAGTCCCCACTGAGTAGCAGCAGAAAGTTGTGGAAAAAGGGGAGAAGGGATGGCCTGACCTCACCTTAGCTCCAGTGATGGGCCATCATCATTGTGACATAATTGGGGGAATCAGCATATGGCATCCCTCTGGCCAAAAGGATTGGTTCAGGAAGAGGTAAGTGGCCCCACTCCTGCCAGTGAGATGGGAGGGAGGTTTGCTGTTGGCTTCTGAGAAGAAAGGCCTCTCACTCTTCAGAGAGAGCTGCTGATGTCCTATTCTCTCTCTTTCTGTGTATAGAAGCAATGCTTACAACTGCTACAGCCATTCTGCCAATATTGGGAATTATGCTAACATAAGGAAGGGCGGAAAAGGAGAAAACAACACTGGGTCCTTATGTCCCATTGATCCTGCCTGCCTTGACACCCACACTCCCTGCAGAAACAGCTGCTGATAAATCTCCCAATGCAGCAAGCATTTTGCATTGTTTTCTATTTTTGACAGTGTGAAGCCTCATGACTTACATGTCAGATTAAGCCTTTTGTTAAGAAGATATAAACATTGTCGTGAGAAACACCAGACTTCGGTTTAAATTGCTGCTCTGCAACTTTCTGACCTATGTAGACTTATGAATGCATAAACTTCTTCCTGGAAGCTGGCTCTACACAGGGTGGACTGTTCCATATACCAGCCTCCTTGGACACAAAGATTTTTATGAAGGGCAATGAGGCTGAGCATAGTGCCTCATACCTGTAATCCCAGCGCTCTGGGAGGCTGAGGTAGAAGGATCGCTTGAGGCTAGGAGTTCAAGACCAGCCTGGGCAATACACCAAAACAACATCTTTACAAAAATTAAAAATAGAAAAATTAGCTGTACATGGTGGTACACACCTGTAGTAGTCTCAGCTACTCAGGAGGCTGAGGTGGGAGGCCACTTGAGCCCAAGAGTTCAAGGCTGCAGTGAGCCATGATCACACCACACCATTGCACTCCAGCCTGGATGACAGAGTGAGACTTTGTCTCTAAAAATGAAGTAAAATATAAAACTGGGACAACGAATGCTCACCACAAAGTCCTCATCCCGCTTCTGGGGGGTCCATTGTCCATCAAGTCACATTATGCTCATCTGTAGAGTGAGTGGGTGCACACACCCGTGTTCTCACCATGTCTCCATCAGTCCAGCCTTTCAGCCAGCTCTAGCGCCCCTCAGCTCTAAACTGCAGTAGAGAGGGAGGACAGACCAGAATGATGAGTCTCTGGAATAAAGTTCCATCTTTCCAAGGGAATTCTTTGCCTCTGAGAGGTTGAGTGAAGCCAGGAAAGGCACTATGAATGGTGGTATCTGATTTGCAAGGCAGCTTGAAGCAAGGGTTGAGTCCCATGAGGAGGCACTGGGGCTGCTGAGGGGCTGTAGAAAGTCTTCATTTGCCATCTCCTGCTTCCAAGGCCACCCTGATTCGGTTTCCAATTAGAAACACATTGAATCTGTGACTCCGGCTGATCCCATCTTCTCCAATGACAGGCTGTCTACCGCCAGATGATAAACAGGAAGTCACTGAGTAAGAGGAGCGTGTCCATCCATGCCGGAGGGGGTTACCTAACTTGGGAAGGCAGAGCTCCAGTAACCACATCTCATACTGCGAATGATGCCTATGGCAGTGAGGCCTCACAGGCTTTCTGCAAAGGGTGGCAGAGGAAGACAGCAGTCTCATAGCCTCAGTCTTTTTTGGGAAGCAATAAACCAAAATGCACTTTCCTATAGGGACAAGTGCAGCAGCTCTTCACAGATTCATGCAGAGGATGCACATGTTGTGAACTGAGAAACTGTATCTCAAGTTCTTTTGTTTTCAGTTCAGTTTTACTTTACACTGCTGCTCTTACTACTATTATTTCTAAATACAACACAGCTCTAACTTCAGCAGTGCTTACTCTCAGGGAGATTATGTGCTGGAAACTGGCAAGGGAATTTGTGTACTAGGAGTCATAATATGTGCCATCCTGGGTATGCTAAGCTCATGCCAGGCATGGTTTGGAGTCCCTTTTTTTTTTGCATCTTAACACCTTACTTAACCTACAACAGCTTTGTGAGCTGGGTGTTGCTTTCTTCACTTCCGAAATAAGAAATCAATAGCTCAGAATCGAGTCCAGCAACTTGCCAAAGGTCACAGGCTACCTGTCCTCTCTGCACAGGACTAGACTGCAGGCAACAATGAGTCCAATGTCAGCCTGGCAGAATACAGGTGATCTTGAATATAGTGGGAAAAAAGAGAAAAAGGAAAAATGACAATGAGGAAGGTGATTATCTCAGGTTCACAGGCTGTGCAGCAGCAGAGCCAGGCCTGGTGTCCACCTTCCAGCTCCCACTCCAGAGATCTTCCCTTCATCTTTTGCTACCTTAATCTCAGGGCACGTAGATGTTTTTCCTTGGCTTCACTAACATGCTATTTATTTGGCATGCTCTACCCCTCAATGTTTCCGTCTGAGACATGGAAAGGGGAGACCTACTTTGTTAAAAGAAAAACACAGCAAGAACATCAAAAAGAGATTTCCTCATAGCAAAGGGGAAAAAAGCTATAAATAGAGTGAAATATTAACGGTGAAATCCCGATGATGGGGAACTGAGTGTTCACTGTCTAATTCTTCCGATGTTTCTGTATGGTTGAACATTTTCACATAAGATGCTGGAGGAGAAACAATGTTTCCAATGTCTCCGTGGTACATTAATACTGATAACACCCCTCTTATAGCATCTGAGGGTGATAAGAAGAAAGATTAGTGGAACAGCAAGGGCTGTGGCCAAGTTCCATGTGTTCCACGAACCCTTCCAGGTGTGGCCTGGCCACTGCGTGGCCACTGTGTGGTCACACCACCTTTTCTGGTCACCAATCTTCATGTGTCGCTGCCACTCAGCAGTGCTCCACTTCTGAGACTGATTCTACTATGATTAAAGGCCTCTAGGCCTGAGCTGTCACCACCAAAGTGACACGGTGCCAACACGGTGGCCAAGCACATGACAAACATCCATTGTTGACAAGACAACATCCTGGGGGTGTCAGGCTGGTGGCAGCAGCCCATTCCAGAAGGAAGGCTCCTGCAAGCTGGATCCTTCGCTCCCGAGACATCTGCATGGTGGAGTCCCAGCATCCTAGCACCTCGGCGTCTCTCAAGCTGCGCACTCCTTTCATTTCCTCCTCCAGAGCTGTACTGTGACTTATCTTCTCATCAGAGGGGCTTAAAGGGCTTCCCCTCAGAAGCAAAGCCATACCAGCAAGATGTCCTCCTGGGAGATCCATGAAATAACTTGGCTCAGAGGCAAACTATCTCTGCGCGGCTCTGTTTTCAATCCTTCCTTGAGATATCACTATTACTAGAAAAGTTACCTGGCTCTAATTGAATTGTGAAACAAGGCTTGTCCCTGTGCTAATATTAAAATGGAAATCTTCTAGTGAAATGGCTCATTTCTCTGGCGAATTATTGCCAGAAGGAGATAGGGCCTGAATGCAATTTGCTTAAGTGTCTCACAAACCACTCTGATTCCTGAAGACACTGGCCTTATCTTGTGCTTGATCGAGCTCCCTGCCTGCTGCTTGTTCTCGAGGTCTCTGAAAAGCTGATGCTTAGTGGAAAAGCCACAGGAAAGTGTCCACTCTTGTATCGGCTCCATCATTATACTTTCTATTGCTATTCCTCTGCATTTCTGATTATCATCTAAAAAGATGCCCAGTATCCAAAGAAGTTTGCTTTTGCCCAGTTTTCTCGAAAAATGTTCAGAGTGGCTTTTACCAAAAGCCCTCCCTTCCCCATGCCTTTGCCCCAAGTCTGAAAGGGGAAAAAGAGCTCATGGGTGGGAAGAAGAGCCGTGAGGGCAGAGGCAGCAAAGGTGCCAGCCTTCAGGGGCTTACAGCTGGGCCTCCCCAGGACTGTGGTGCTTGTATCCGTTGTTTAAATGAAAACACGTGAAAAGGGAGGTAAACCAGTTTAGGAACAGCATTTCCAAACTTGTGTAGGAAACTACACAAGTGCAGCTGCTGCAGAATACACAGGTGGGTAAGGGCTCACAGCTCCAGGTCTCAGACTCTCACCAGCTTTTAAGAAGTAAGCGAGCTGGGCACAGCGGCACGTTCGCCTGTAGTTCCAGCTACTCAGGAGACTGAGGTGAGAGGATGGCTTGAGTGCAGGAGTCTGAGGCCGCTGCGAGCTATCATCTCCCCACTGCATTTTAGCCTGGACAGCAGACGGAGGCCCTATCTCTAAAAATATAAAAATGAAAAGAAGCAGTAGAAGGAGTAAACAGGAAAGACTCAACCTCCCAATGGAAATACACACTATATCCAGGAGTTTAGAGGGTGTTTTGGTTGGATTTGGTTTTTACGGACACGAACACACTCTGGTTCTTGCAGGAGTCAAGCTGCTCTGAAAAGAGATATAAGTCAGACTTCTGAATTTCCCTACCGCACCCAGAAAAAGGTAGGAAACAGAACAGGCATTCTTAATTCCTGCAGGAGAACTAGGTAAAAGATGCTTCCCGACATCATACTCAGCCCTCCTTGGAGGTCAACTGGGGCCGAGATTTGTGTTTGACATTAAGCCTTTTGGGGATTCAAAGGCAGCCCTCAATCTCCCACTGGGCCATAAGGATGTGAGGAATCCAACCTGTTCTGGGCTGACCCCACCTGGGAGTTTACTGCTCAATCTCCTGGGCCAGTCTTGGTGGAGTTAACTGTCCAAGAGGAGGATTGATTAAGGAAACTGCTGTTTAGGTTCAGACTATAAACTTTTTGAAACAGCCCCATCCACAGTTACAGACGGCTCTGGGCCGCTCACAAAGGCAGGAGAAAGTGACAGTCCCAGCTCACAGGCTCACCTTACGTGACTCCGTGCCTCCTTTCAGGATTTCTCTTTAAAAACCTATTTTTGCAAATGGTTTCTAAAAAGACCCAAATGAACTTTTTTCAAGCTGGGTCACAGCCATGATACCAGATGAGTCATCAGAAGTCCAAACCTAGGGATCGTTTTGTGGAAGAATATAATTTTGGAACTAGGAAGGTCCTTAGAGAGGGTTCGGTGCAGCAATCCAACAGAAATATAATGAGAGCCATGCAGGCAATTCCAGATTTTCTAGCAGACATATTAAACAGTAAAACCAAACAGGTGACATTAATTTCAATAATATATTCTACCTAACCTGATATATCCAAAATATTATCATTTCAACATGTAATAATTATAAAAATTATATCATCAGCTTTATCAAGATATAGCTTAAGTATCATAAAATTCTCTTTTTTTTTTTTTGAGACAACATCTCGCTTTATCACCCAGGCTAGAGTTCAGTGGCACAATCTCAGCTCACTGCAACTTCCACTTCCCAGGTTCAAGTGATTCTCATGCCTCAGCTTCCTAAGCAGCTGGGGTTACAGGCACGTGCCACCATACCTGGCTAATTTTTGTATTTTTCATAGAAATGGGGTTTTACTATGTTGCCCAGGCTGGTCTTGAACTCCTGGCCTCAAGTGATTTGCCCACCTCAGCCTCCCAAAGTACTGGAATTACAAGCGTGAGCCACTGCACCAAAATTTATTCATTTAAAGTGTACAATTAAATTGTTTTTCATATATATATATATATATATATATATATATAGAGAGAGAGAGAGAGAGAGAGAGAGAGAGACAGAGAATCTTGCTCTGTTGCCCAGGCTAGAGTGCAGTGGCACAATCTTGGCTCACTGCGACCTCCACCTCCCAGGTTCAAGCAATTCTCCTGCCTCAGCCTCCCAGGTAGCTAGGACTACAGGCACGTGCCACTGCGCCCAGCTAATTTTTGTATTTTTAGTAGAGATGGGGTTTCACCATGTTGGCCAGGCTGGTCTTGAACTCCTGACCTCATAATCCACCAGCCTCAGTCTCCCAAAGTGCTGGGATTACAGGCATGAGCCACCGCTCCCGGCCGGTTTTTCATATAATTACAGAGTTGTGTAACCATCACCATCATCTAATTTGAGAATATTTTCATCACACCAGTAAGACATTTTGCACCCATTAGCAGCCACTCCCTGTTACCCTCTTGCCCAGCCCCAGGCAACCATGAAACTGCCTTCTGTCTCTACAGAGCTGCCTGTTCTGGACATGTCATATGAATGGAATTGGACAAGATATGGTCTTTGGTGAATTGCTTATGAATTCAGCATCATGTTTTCAAGATTCTTCCATGTTGTAGCACGCATCAGTGTTCCATTCCTTTTAATTGCTAAATAATATCCCATTGTGTAGATGAAAAATTATTATTTTTAGAGACAGGGTCTCGTTCTATCACCCAGGCTGAAGTGCAGTACTGCCATCATAGCTCACTGCAGCCTGGAACTGCCGGGCTCAAGCAATCTTCCAGCCTCAGCCTCCCAAGTAGCTAAAACTACAGGCACATGCCACCGTGCCCAGCTAATTATTATCTTTATTTTTTGTAGAGACAGGGGTCTATGTTGCCAAGGATGTCTCAAACTTCTGGCCTCAAGTAATCCTCCCTTGTTGACCTCTTAAAGTGCTAGGATCACAGGCATGAACCACTGCATTTGGCCAATAAAAAAATTACTAATGAGGTATTTTTCAGTCTTTTTTTGTACTAAGCCCCCAAAAGCCACCGTGCATTTTATACTTACAGCACATCTCAGCTGGCAAGCAATATTGCAAGTGTTCAGTTGCCGTGTGTGGCTCATGGCTCCCGTACTGGACAGCACAGACCTCGTCCACCTCTTTTTAAGATACTAAGTATTGGCACTGGAAGGACAATGACTTGCCCAAGGTCACATGCCAGTCAATGGCTCCATCTGAGCTTGAACCCAAGCATTCTGGGCCCATCCAGAAAGTTCCACCTCTCCAGGTGGCCCAAAGTATGGGTGAGGAGGAAGCATGGTGGATCCAACTGCTTTGGGCCACCTGGAGAGGACGAAGATGGAACTCCATCTAGCTAAACAGACATCTATAGGAGTCCATGTTTCTCTCTCAACAACACTCCAAATCTTAATCATCTTTGGTTTTCAACCAGGGCACAGGCCCAGTGGGACAAGGGTTGGGCAACCCAGCCACAATCATCCTAAAGAGAGCACCTATCCTTCCTATAAGGGAGGGAATTCTTAATAGTGCCACCATTGACAGGCAGCAAGGGTTAAACTGATGGATCCCTGTGATAAACCACTCAACTTCCCTGGGGTCCTTTGGCAGAGGAACAATACATACATCTCCTGCGCTGCAGGGTAGCCCTGAAGATGAGGTACAAACATGCCTGGGTAGGTGAGGTCTGTTGGGTAATGAGAGACAATGAACTTCTATACCTTATAAATAATATTGCCACATGGATCCCCACCCAGTGAATCAAAAGCATTTACTAGTTCTGGGAAAGGGCAGGGCAGATGCATGCTTCCTTTTGCATATAGTACTAGAAGTACCTTTAGTCTTAACAACTGTGTGTGGGAGGTTTTATTATTACCTGCTTTTAAAGATGAAAGAAGTATAGCACAGAGTTTATGGAACTTTCTCAAGGTCACAGAGCTAGTAAGCGGCACAGCCGGCATTTGAACCCAGGCAATCTGGCTCCAGGATGCATGTCCCTGACCACCATACTGCCTTTGAGAAACCTGGAACTCCAGGAAACCCTTCCCTGTGAAGTCTCCTCTTCCTCGGTGGAACCAAAAGACCTTCCAGCCCACGCTGTGTGTCCTCTGGAATTTCACCCTCCATCTCCAGGGAACATTTGTGGCCACCCTGACCAGATTTCCCACACTAGAGACATGAGTCAGAAAGACAAAAAAAGTTTTCTTCCTTTTGCTTATGAGTTATCATTACTTGTCATCACGCGTGTTATACAAGCCACAAGGGCCTGGATTTATTAAACTGGAAGGAAAGCTGCTGAGTCTGTTGCTGAGGAATGGCAGACTCTACAACACTTGGACTCACTGTTTTTGTCCCCAAAACATGCCCACCCAACCTGAGTGCAGCTTCAGAAATCTTCTGTGCCTGAAATGCAGCCTCAGAAATCTTCGCTTGAGGTGGCAAGCAACGTAATGAACATGAGGAGGCTGCTTCCCCACAGATGAGCTCTCCTTCCCTCCTCTCATTCAGTGGAGCCCGTGACCTGTGAGGGAATCCGTGGAGCATGTGAGGTGACTTCATAAATGCAGCCAGACTCTGGTGTCTAGTTGGGAGTAGAGAAACATCAGGCTGCTTGGGCAATGTCACTCTGGGGGAGCACGTTAGGATGGCACAGGCCAGAGGCTAGAGCCTGGATGAAGATGGGCACAGGCATGCTTAGTTTGTTCAAACAATTTTATAAAAGATCCCCCATTTCATCTAAAAAGCCAGATTGCCAGTTTCTCTTAAAAACCAGAAGACCTGGCAACAGGGGCCAGAGTTCATGTCGTTAGAGCCATGAGGGGAACGTCTACCCCATGTTGGACAGGAAAACCTCATTTGTGCTCACCGCAGTCTCCACCACTGCCTACTGTCTCCCACTGGGTCCTCTGATTTAGACACAGAGCATGCACACTGGACTGGGCTATGGAAGAGGATGGTGTGACTTGGCTTATCAGGCTTATGAAGCTTGTCACGTCTTCCTTTGGTGTTTTCATTTCACATGTGAATGCCTCCTTTCTCCATCTCCTGCAGAATCCCTTTAAGGACAGGACCATTCCATGCACTTCCCTGTCTCCTTTTCCCGCCAGACTGGGTTGGGTCCACAATAGGTTTGCATGCAACGTGAGAAGAGCCTGGGGGGAACCTTGGAGGATGCAGGTAACAGCGGGGTGACTTCACACAGCTCCTCACTGGTCAATCCCATGCCAAGACCTCGGAAGGCTTGGAGGGTGTACAGATGTGCACCCTACAGGCAAAGATGCTGAAAACTCAAAATTAACAACCAGAAAACAATCCGAGAAGCAAATGCCAGAAGCAAATACAACATGGCAAAGGTTCGGGAAGTCTAGAGGATTCTGACTTGACTGCTCAGAAGAGCCAGACTCTGAGGGGAACAGGGGCTGTGCCAGCATAATGCCTGGCAAGGGCAACATGAGCCTGTGCTGCGCACACCTTCATCAGACCCGGAGTCTAAAACAATTTCATGCCTCCCTTTCAGGTGAAATGCCCTGAACATGACAGACTCCTGCAAGCGTGAAAGGTCATTTGCACTCCCTGGTTGAAATTTCCAGGATGTGCCAGGGCCCTGGGATATCCCAACAAAGAGATGTGAGGCTTTAGGTCTGTCGCCTCCTCTACCTACTCCTGTAGGAAACAGCAGATGAGACCGCCGGGCCCAAAGCTGGATGCCTTCTATAAATGATACCATCCTTCCTGTTGCCTAGGGGCACTTAGGAGCAGTACAATTGCCTAACCCTGTGGGAAGCCTAAGCGTCCAAGAATTGCTCCACAAGTTGCCACATGACCTTGCTTCACTCCAACAGGCAAAGCACTCGTTGCATAATTATATAAATCTAAATGCACACAAAGCTCTACCATGAGATTGTGAAATCAAGCACCACCCCTTCTGTGTGTCTCTTTAGAATTTAGCACAGGGCTAGCGACACATTCATTCTAAACATGCTGACCCCTCCCCCATACTGGAGGCTCCACTGGAGAATCCCAAGTTTGTATCATGAGAACTGAGTAAGATCTGCAGAGTTGTTCTCTGCCTAGTTTACACAATCCAGTGAGACAAAGTCACATACAAATGAATGTACCAAGACGACTCAAGGGCCATTGCAAGAGGTTTCTGGAACATGCGCCCCCTCCCCGAGCCATTCCAATTTTAGGCTTTTTTTTTTTAAGCTGAAAAAGAGAGGAAAGAGAACAGCTTTGAATATTTGCTTATTGGAAAAGAGGAAACTGAACCCCTCTGTCAGCTAGCTGATTGCAACAGATGACAGCAATGATTAAATCAGCTGTCTGAGTTAATTAGCGCTTATGACCACAAGTATATTGTTACTCTGTCACCACCATGATTTTCCTTCTTACTCTAAGTCTTGGTGGCAAAGTTTTTGCTGCTAGCGACTGCTTAAACCCTCACAAAGCAAAGGGTCTCTCCAGTACAAAGGTTGTCTGAGTTCACCCTGCCTCCTATCTGCCCCTTCTGCTGTTGAAAGACTGTTTGACTCCATTTCCAACCTAGTTATTTTGGCCCCAACACCTCTTTCATCTTCAATTCACGGTTGTCTGGGGTAACATTAGCTCTGGCTAACATGGCCCATTCTGTGAAGAGGAACAATGTTTGCCCGAGATGGTTGTTAAAGATAACAAGGAATTTATTAGGAACTACGCACAACACTCTGTGTTGTCTTTGGTGGAATGAACCACCACCATAAATTTCAAATCCATGCTGCTGGGCTACAACTGCTGAGAATGTAGCCTGGCCACAAAGAAAGGCCATCTGTGGTCTATACATTCCATTAGGTGGCATTCAGAATATACAGAATCTCAGCGACTTTCTAAAGTTAGGACAGTGGGATCAACTTAACTGTCTGCTCGCCATCGGAGAAAGTTACCCGACAGAGCCAGCTAGAGAGCACACAGATACTGGAGCGGCCCCCTTCATGCCCCCTTGGGGACCCCTGCTGCCCTGCTGCAGTATCCTGCCGACAGCCCCTCAACTGCAGGGCTGGCATCTCCCAGCTCCTCCTGAAGGGCTTTCTGCAGCACCAGCACAGACACACTGAGAGGTAGATAAGATTTAATTCTAAGACAGGGGAGGCATGTGAGCAACCCTCAACCTGCAGAGGATTAAATTAGGTGGCTCAATACCCTGGCTTTCTTGCCCCTCTCATGGGACAGTTCTGAGGCCTGTTCCACAATCTCTCTGAGACTCCTGCTAGGGCTGGACCCTCGTTGTCCCCTGCAGTGTTCTGCTTAAGAATGCACCTTTATCAGCCCTTCCCCTCATTCTGTCTCATTACCTCATTCTCTCCTTGTGCTTTTTAGGTCACCTGCTTGCACCCAAGTTCTTGTCTGAATGTGTGCTTCTAGGGGAACCTAAATCACAACACTGGTGAAACAGAAAGGATTTAAATTCATAAATTTTTACTTTTCTCCCCTGTCTGTGGCTTCTTCCACAGGGAATGCTTTAGTGCTCTCTCACTATCCCTAGTGCAGAAATAGAGGGCATAAGAAAATGCCAGTAATAGGGAGGGGCACCTCCGAACCAACAGCACTGAGTAGCTACACTGGCCTAAAAGCTGCTCACCAGCATGAGTGCTACCCAAAAATCTCTTTGCTCACATTATCTTCCATTTAGAAGGTGAGCGGGGTTTTCCATCCTGAGCAGCAGTCATGGGCAGCAGCATGACAAAGGCAGAGTGAATACATAGGTTATCAATTAGTGATGTCTGTAATGGTACCAGGATACAAGAGTGGTGGCTGGTATGCCAGGCATTTACAATCGTTTATATATGAAAAAGTATAAGGATTTTGTATCGGACAAACAAAAAGTCGAAATTCAGCTCTAACATCAAATAGAAGTAAGATCTTAGGCATTTGCATTTACCTGTCTAGGCCTCGGTTTCTTCAACTGTAAAAATGCAGATAACAATTTCCATCCTATAATCCTATGTGGATTGCGGATGATGATATGTGAAAGCCCCTGGCACACTCCCAGCTCAATAAACGTCTGGTTCCCTTCACCACAGGGAGCCAGGGAG
Organism: Cheracebus regulus; assembly: GCA_963574635.1. NCBI lineage: Eukaryota > Metazoa > Chordata > Mammalia > Primates > Pitheciidae > Cheracebus > Cheracebus regulus. The sequence goes on from CAUYQU010028442.1 coordinate 50,178, forward strand.
CTCCCTTATAAAAAGTGTTTTGGATTTCTTAAGCAAATACATTATTTGCCAAAACTACTTAATATATTTAATGGCAAAGAATCTCAAAACGATTACAATTTTTTTAAAAAGCTCTAAGATCATGAACCTCTCTCTCTCTGGCCATACCTCTCTTCTGGTTGAAGTAGTTTTTCAGTGGAATTTAATGCTCCAGGCAAAGAAATCTGATTCTAAATAAACTATAACACACCCTTCAGAGTATGGTAATTCTCAGGTCAATTGAAAACACTGAAGAAAGAAGATGCTGAGAAACAGGATGGGCTTTAAATGAAACATGCTTTGAATAATTAACCAGCAACTATGCAAGTTTAGACTGTGTCCATTAGTTGATTGTTCTGTTTAGAAAAGGGACTGTCCCATTTGGCATGCCAGGACGGGGACTGTATCTCAACCAGAGGAACCTGATGCTCCTGACAGTATGTGTATCCCAGCAATCAAGATAGTGGAAATTTGTGCAAGTGAGAAGTAACTTTAAAACCTTGTGCAAATTGTATGAGCAGTGGTTTGGAAAATGTGCTGGAAAGTTGGCCACCAAAAGCCAAAAATGACAACAATTTAAGGGATTGGAAATTGCCAGCAAATATGCCAGCACCCAGCACTGAGCTCGGCATGGCATGGACACTACACACATGGCTGTTGAATGACTGAATGACTGCCGACCCCTGCACATCTCTTCTGCATACTTGGAATGCTCAGAAGGCAGCATGTTAGGACTGCAAATAGGAAAGGTGGTCTTTCAGATCAGGCAAGTCAAGAGACAAAGACTCCTCCAAGGAACAACCTTCTGAACATGCTGAGCATAGGCAGTCTTCTCTTGGCACAATTTAGTGCCCCAATAACACTGTCCAAGTTTCAATTAGCACGGCATATTAACTGTGAGTAATTGCTGAAAGTGTAAATTTTGCCCCTAATGCTTCAGTCCACAAATCACCATGCAATTAACATGTGCACCACGATCCGTGACTAACAGGCTGATTTTTTTCAAAGTGAGTCACCAGGGGTCACTGTGCGTCAGTTACTCAGTCCACCAACAGATAGCAAATTGTGAAGTTGTGTTGCCTTCCTGTCTCCCAGTGAAAATCCCATTTTACAAGATAGAGGACCAAAAGAAACAATTGGCCAACAAGATGAGATGAAAGTGAAGCAAAGAAATGAAACGTGTTCATGCTAGAAATGAAATGTGAATGGAGGAGAGATCCAAGATGGCCGATTAGCAACAGCCCAGGAATGTAGCTCCCAGTGAAAGCGCAGAGAACGAGTGAACGCCGCACTTTCCGACGAATTTTTGTTGCCCACAGACCAGGAGATTCCCGGCAGAGGAGCCACACGGGTCGCCAGCG
>CAUYQU010028444.1:0-18501 GCA_963574635.1 Cheracebus regulus
GGGGAGAGATAGCATGGGGAGAAATGCCAGATATAGGTGATGGGGAGGAAGGCAGCAAATCACACTGCCACGTGTGTACCTATGCAACAATCTTGCATGTTCTTCACATGTACCCCAAAACCTAAAATGCAATAAAAAAAATTAGCACAAATAATAAAGAAGCAATATCCTAGTTGGGCCAATTCTCAAATTCATGATTTGGTTAATCTTGCTGACCTATTTTAATTAAAGAAAAAGAGAAAGAGGCCAGATAAAAGCATAAAGCTAACAAGATTATGAATTGGCGACTGAAACAATTATCCATCCAACAATTAAAAGCCAAAATATCCCCAATTAACCCCTGAACACATCCAATCTTCCAATTTGCAATTGCTGCAATAAAGGAGACCGTTTTTTTAAATGCCGAAAGCTAAAACTGAGATAATAACAAAGGAGACACCGATAGACTAAGAGTGCTCTGAGGAACTTAAAGGGACAGTTCCTTTTCTTTATCACTAACACTCTGAAAAAAAATAGCAATTATTTTAAATGGAGAACAATTCCAAGCCCTCATTAACACGGGTGCAATGTTTTCTGTAGTCAATCCGACCTTATTACAAGGTCCCAGTCTTTATTATAAATACTTGATCCAATGGTGGGTGTGACAAATATGCCTGTGTCACCATAAAAATCTTAATTTATAACTTTCCAACTAGGTCCTTTACAAGAGGGATTCATGTTTTCTCTTTTGTTTCATCAGCCTCTATGCAGCTAATAGGAAAAGACTATTTAGAACTGTACAAAAACCATATTTCCTTCACCCAGATAGGGGAAATGTACTTAGAATTAAATGATATAAATGACAAAAACAGAATTATTGAATGATAAAACAGAATTAACAGATGATAAAAAATTTAGTAAAAATTTTTCAAAATTTAATTCAATTGATATTCATCTTGACATTGAAGATCTGAATTATTAAGCAATGAACACTCACAAAGCCTGCTATTGTAGTGTCTATATTCAATTGTGTTCAAAGTCCTCCACTTATATAGAAACTATTGTTTTACCTACTTCAATAAAAATTCAAATGAACTTGTCAAAACTACTTCCAAATATCAATCATACACTTCTCAAAAGAAGACATACAAGTGTCTGACAAACATGAAAAAATACTCAACATCACTAATCTTCAGAAAGATGCAAATCAAAACCACAATGAGATACTGTCTTACATTAGTAAGAATGGATATTATTCAAAAGTCAAAAGATTACAGATATTGGGGAGGTCATGGAGAAAAGGAAATACTTATACACTGTTGGTGGGAGTGCAAATTAGTTTAGACCCAGTAGAAAGCAGTTTGAGGATTTCTCAAAAAACTAAAATTAAAATCTTCATTTGACCTAGCAATCCCATTACTGGATATACGCCAAAAGGAATATAAATTACTTTACCAAAAAGTTACCCGTGCTTGCATGTTTATTTCAGCACAATTTACAATAGCAAAGACAAGTAATTATCCCAGGTGCCCATTAACAGTGGGCTGGATGAAGAAAATTTGTTACCTATACACCATGAAATATTATGCAGTCATAAAAAGGACAGCAACATGAATGCAGCTGGAGGACATTATCCTAAGTGAATTATGCAGAAAAAGAAAACCAAATACTGCACGTTCTTACTTATAACTGGGAGCTATACGTTAGGTACACATGGTCATAATGTTGAGGACAAAAGAAACTGGGCACTCTAAAGGAAGAGAGGAGTAGGATAAGGATGGAAAAACTATCTGCCAGGTACTGTGTTCACTACTTGTGCAACAGAATCATTAGAAGTCCAAACCTTAGCACCATGGAATATACCTATCTAACAAACCTGCAAATGCACCACCTGAATCCAAAAACAAAAATAAAATAGAGTAAAACACAAACAGTATCCCTTGAGAACTGAAGTCTTGGAATGATTAAAACCTATAATTTTACATTATATAAAAAAGAGGACTTAACATTCCTTGTACAAGCCCCTGTACTATAACAATCCTCCCATTTAAAAAAATCACATGAAATAAAATAAGATTTGTCCAGAATTTGAGAGCAATAAGCAACCTAATAATTCAACATCATCCAGTAGTACCTAATTCTCATTTCCTACTCACAATTATTCCATATAATGCAAATTTTTTTACAGTCATAGACTTGAAATGCATTCTTAGCATTACTGGAGGTAAAGATGGCCAGCTTCTTTTGCCTTCACTTGGAAAGAAAGACAATATACTTGAACAGTCATGACACAATATATGCTGAAAACCAAACTTACTTATCACAAATACTAAAAACAGACTGCTCAGATGTTGACTTCATTGAGACATCTGTCTTAATAAAATATGCAGATAATTTACACTTTTGCTCAGAGAACAAATGGGTTTCCATAGTAGATAGAATATACCTGTTGCAACAATAGGCACTCAAAGATAATAAGGTATATTAGTCCATTATCACAATGCTATAAAGAACTACCTGAGACTAAGTAATCTATAAAGAAAAGATGGTTAACTGACTCAGTTTCATAGGCTATATAGGAGGTATGGCTGGGGACACCTCAGGAAACTTACAATCATGGCAGAAGGGCAAATGGAAAGCAAGCATGTCTCCACATGGTGGCAGGAAAGACAGAGAAAAAAAGGGGGAAAGTGCGACACTCTTTCTTTTTTTAGTAATAAAAAAAAGATCTCATAAAGACTTACATATCATAAGAGCAACAAGGGGGAAACCACTCCCATGATGCAATCACCTCCTACCCCCAACAGTGGGAATTACAATTCAACGTGAGATTTGGGTAGAGACACAAAGCCAAATTATATCATGAGGTATCTAAAAAAAATTCATTCAATCTTTTCAAAATCAAGTAAAGTGCTTACGCCACCTAATATCTAAGGAAAGACTTTCTATTAATCCAGATAGGTTGCAAGGAATTTTAGTTTTTCGGACAGTGAGAACCAAAAAACACCTGAGAGAGTTTTTGGAACCAACATGGTGTTGTAGAAATTGAATCCTTATTTCTTTTTAAAAAGACTGGTCCTTATATGTTGTCTTAAAACAAGAAATGCCAGACCTTCTAGATTGCCTTAGAGAAAACCAACTAACTTTAGAAATGATCAAAAATGACCTTACTCACATACCAGTTTTGGGTCATCCAAATTATAAACTTTCATTTTCATGATTTATACATGGAAGTGATGGAAATGTTTTATCAGTCCTAAATCAAAAACACAGAGATCAAAATAAACCTGCAGAGCATCATAGACAACAATTATACTCTGTATCTAGAGAATTGCTACTTTCTATGAGAGTCATATGAACCATTGCTATTTTGGTTAAGGCAGCGGTCCCCAGTCCCCAGGTCATGGACTGGGAATGGTCTTTGGTCTTGTAGGAACTGCACAGTACGGCAGGAGATGAGCAGCAGGCAGCTGAGTGCAGTTTCATTTGTATTTACAGCCACTCCCCATTGCTCACTTTATGACCAGAGCTAAGCCTCTTATCACGTGAGTGGTGGCATCAGATTCTCATAGGAACATGGACCCTATTGTGAATATGCATGTAAGAGATCTAGGTTGTGTGCTCGTTATGAGAATCTAATGCCTGATGATCTGTCACTGTCTCCCATCACCCCCAGATGGTACCATCTAGTTGCAGGAAAACAAAGCTCAGGGTTCCTACTGATTCTACATTGTGGTGAGTTGCATAATTATTTCATTATATATTGCAATGATAATAGAAATAAGTACACAATCAAATGTAATGTACTTGAAGCATCCTGAAACCATCACCTAACACTGCTCCATGGGAAAATTGTCTTCCATAAAACCTGTCCCTGGTGCCTGGACCACTGAGTTAAGGCAGCTGAAGAAATTATAATGGGAATACCCCTTTCTATCTTTGACCCTCATAGTTGCCAAACTCACACTATACTCAACATTTGGAGAAATCCTTGATTTTCAAATGTGATGAAAGCAAAGAGGTTTCTTAAATTCTCTGGGTCAATCCATAAAGCATGAACATTTTATTTCAACACAACTAATATGTTAACTAATATGTTTACCAATCTCTTTGGCAAACATTAAAATTTCATATCATTCAAAATGAAATATCACAGAAAGCAGAGAAAATTAGTTAGCTGATAGGTGGCAAAGAATGCTGCTCCAAGCACATGTAAACAAGAAAAACAACCTGCATTAACTTTGAAGAAAGCACCTGAATTTGACATAAAATTAGCTCAATCCAAAGCTCCAAAATCAAAACAAAAAGGTTGAAAAACATGAAGGTAAAAATACTCCTCAAAGATGAAATGTGGTACAGGCCAAATTATTTGTTCTTACCTTCTCCTGAACTGCAGTTATTATTTTTAAGGTATGTGTGTAATCTAACTCACTGGAGTCCTGACAGAATGGTTGCTTGAAACATAGTTTTATGGAAATTTCTCTAACCATAGCTCATAAGGTAGACAACAGTTGTCATACTTGCCCAAATTATAATCCAGGAAAACTATACATGCTCTCTAAGGACACTTTCCTTTACCCAAGGATCACTTTGAAATACCTCAACTAGATTTTATCTAGCTGCCACCCTCACAAGACTACAGATATGCTCTGGTAAGGAGTTACATGTTTTCTCATTGGTTAGAGACATTTCCATGCAGAGGAACAAGGGCTTTAGCAATGGTAAAATCCTTTCAGAAAAAATTCTGACTGGGGATTTCCTTTGGAAACTCATGGTAACAGAGGGAATAAATTCATTTTATTGGACAAATCACTCAGTCAGTAGTGAATCTGGCCTTCAACTTTTCTGTTGTGCTTATTATCCCCAGAAATCTGGATTAGCGAAAAGCACAACTGGAATACTCAAAACCAAATGGCAAAATTAACCAAGGTTTTCAAAATTATTTGGTCAAAAGCTCTTCCATTGGTTTTGCTAAACCTAAGATCAACTCCTTTCATTAAACACTGATCATCTTCATTTAAAATTATAATTGACAGATTTATGAAACTATGTCTTTAAAACTTTGCCTTTTAATAGTAAAAAAACAATTCATTTTTCTAATAGCCTTATAAAACAAATAATTAGAAATTATAAATTGGCAAAATAATATTTTCACAGTGAGCTCCCGGGAAACAAAAATCTCAAAGATCGTGGATTTCAACCAGGAGATTTTGTCTGCTGGAAATAACACATTTTAAATTACCTTCTCCAAATAAGATGGAATGGGCCTTACAAAGTAAGGAATGCTTGCATTGCCAAATTAAACAGCATGGACACCTGGATTTACCTCTCTCTTGTAAAGAAAACTGAATCTCCTCAAATGAACTCTTTCACTGGAAGATGGTCTTTGACTTAAGATAAACTGATGCCACAGTGAGAAGGAGATGACATGGAAGGTGGTGAGCTTTCCCTAGACAAAGGAGGAGGCAGGTATGTAAATGAAGGCTTATCCTTACTTTATAGTAGTTGTTATTATTGTTATCTTAAGAATATTGATGATTGTTACCATCCTATATAAACTAGAACTTTTGCCTTGCTTATTTTAACTAAATTCCTTAATTAGCTAAAATGTATCTTATATAATTTTTTATAGTTGCCTTTCTGTCCCAAAGCATAGACTGGAATGATAACACTTTGGTTAAGTTATCCCCAAGTGTTGCCCCTCGAGGGAACCTATTGGATTGTTGGATTTGTCACATGATTCTAAGACTCATTTATGACCAATATATGCCATTAGTAGTACTTGTCACTCACTTCTGAGATGTTCAAAAATTCACCACTAACATAGGCTGACCTCTTTTTGAATGGATCTCCCAGTCCTGATTTCTTCATAACCCAAATATTTTGGGTTTTAATTTGTCCTTTGTATAATATTGGAAACTGATTCAGTAACTTGGGAACTCCTTGATCCTATATATGCCTATATAACTATGACCTTAACATTTACAACTTCAAAGCACTGACCCTATTCCTTTGGAGTGTGTGGTTGCAGGATCACCAATGACATGGTTTAGCTCGGTGTCCCCACCCAAATCTCATCTCTAATTGTGTTTCTCATGTATCGAGGGAATGACCTGGTAGAAGGTGAGTGGATCATGGGGGTGGTTTTCCCTGTGCTGTTCTTGTGATAGTGAGTGAGTTCTCATGAGATCTAATGGTTTAAAAGTGTTTGGCAGTTCCTCCTGTACTCTCTCTTTCACTCACCTCCATGTAAGATGTGCTTTGCATTCTCCTTCACCTTCTGCCTGATTGTAAATTTCCTGATGCCTCTTCAGCCCATGCAGAACTGTGAGTCAGTTAAATTTCTTTCCTTTACAAATTACCCAGGCTCAGGTAGTTCTTTATAGCAGTGAGAAAATGAACTAATACAGCCATCTTCAACTTTGCTCTTGAATAAAATTGTTTGAACTAGATTCTGATTTTTGTGATTATTTTTATTTTATTTTTACACGTAAAAATTTTATGGGTACATAAGTGTGTATATTTGTGAGATATATCCATTATTTAATGTTGACAACTTTAACATTAAATATGTTTCTTAAGAAACATATATGCATAATTTAAAAATGATGCTTGAGTTCATCCATTCATCTTATCTCTCAGTGGCATTGTCAAGGATGTTTTGCACATAATCCTACAATTAATTATAATTTCAGCTTCTGTGGTTTTGCTTAGTCCTTTTCTATATGCAATTATTTTCTGCTGTCTTGGCATTAACCTAACTGACATATTTGTCAAAATGAAATAAAATCTAATAATGAGGGTTTTATCTTATCTATATGAATGCACAAGCATTCAAACATTTGTTCATAAATTCATTGATTTATTCCTTATAGAATATTTTATTTTTTTTTTGAAGTTTTGATAATTAGAGTCTATAAAACAGACTGTAAAAGACAAATTAACTGGAAAAAAAGGTATTTATGTTTTATTACATGACATGTGTGCATGAGAGTTATACAGAATATAAAAACTCAAGAAAGGTGAGATAGCTCAAGACACTGAGGCTGGGAGATTGCTTAAACCAGGGAGGTGGAAGTTCCAGTGAGCTGAGATTATGCCACTGCACTCCAGCCTGGGTGACAGAGAAAGACTCTATCTCAAAAAATTATTATATATGTGTGTGTGTGTGTGTGTGTGTGTGTGTGTGTGTGTGTGTGTGTGTAAGATAGTTGACTATTTTATACTACCTTGAGACTACAGAAAAAATAGAAGCTTGGAGCTTGACAGAACAAGTTATGCTGGCAAATCAGGTTATGGGAGGGAGAGAAGGCCAGGCTAGCAAAGGTGATCTTATGCAGATGAACCTTCACAAGTCGTAGCCCTTGGAAAGAATACATGGCAGCCAATGGTAAATGCTTCAGTCAGATATTTAAAGGTGTCGTGTTCTTAGTTAATCTTTCTCAGATTGGACAAAGGAAAACCTCAAAGAAATCTGTGTGCATCTGTTGTTTACTTCCCTTGTTCTCTCCACAGATACAGATCTTCCTGACCAAAGGCAGCTTTGCTGGCTTACTTCTGTGTGCACACCCCTGAGCAGCCATCTCCAAATATGTCAAGTAAATATAAATAAAATAAAACTATTTTAGTTTCCTTCATCAGAGTAACAGCTTATTGTGAATAAAATACAGTGCCAATTGTCTGGCTTGGAATGCCTGGCCTCAACATTAACTTATATCACTTTGTTTTATTTTCTTTGATTTCTGGAACAATTTTAGTATGCTCACCCTAGTAAATGGTTGGATATTCTACAGTCTTCATTTATTTTATCATTTTTAAAGGGTACACATCTCCATTCCTCACCATTTTCTACACCTTTATGGAGATTTAAACATCACTTCTCAGGTAATTCCAGAGTACTTTATGTAGCACACGATAGGTTAATCTTAATTTGTCATTTTTTAAAAAGTGCATGCTAGGCATGCATGACAAAGTACAATGATGATGGTAATTATCAAAAGCCCTTGTTCTTGAACGAAGATCTTGGAAAAACAGGTTGTTAAATCTGAAGGTGATTTGGATTTTCTATATAGGCCTTCCAAAATTCTAGTATCTTGTTGTGATTTGCCACATACATGTGCTCACATGGGAGATGTTTATTTATTATCATTTATAAAAAAACACAAGTCATATATTTGACACACTGAGTCCAAAAATCAAAATGATTAAGAAAGACTGGAGAAAGAAATACATAGTAGGTATGAGTAGCTGTACCTACCTATTCAAGTTAATTTCTTGGTTGATTTTACAGAGGTAGAAAATACACCCACCTGTTGGTTTGATTTTGGGAGCATCTTTATATTCCCTATTGAGAATCATGATATCTACATTAGAACATCTATATACTATAAGTGTTTTGCCTTGATTATAGATCTGTTAATGTCTACAGTCAAATAGTGATAATAGAGGCAAAATGCAAGTACCCAACACATTCTCCTTGCTCTTGGCCTAGACTGAGCTGATTTATCAAAGCAGGAGAAGTTAAATAGAAAAAGAAAATACATGCAGAGCCACTCTACGGGAGACCAGAATTTTACTATTACTCAAATCAGTCTTCTCAAAAACTCAGATATTGGAGTTTTTTAGGATAATTTGATGGGTAGAGAGCCAGTGAGTCAGGAGTGCTGATTGGTTAGATCAGAGGTGAAATCATAGGGCGTCAAAGTTGTCCTCTTGCACTGAATCAATTCTTGGGTGAAGGCCACAAAACCAGATGAGACACTTCATTGATCTGGATGTTGCCAGCTGATACATCAAGTAAAGGGTCTGCAAAATATCTAAAGCACTGATCTTAGGTTTTATAATAGTGATGTTATCTCCAGCAGCAATTTGAGGAGATTCAGAATCTTTTAGCTTCCAGCTGCATAACTTCTAAATCAAAATCTCTAATCTCATGACTAATTTGTTAGTCCAACTAAGGCAGTCTAGTCCCAGGCAGGAAGGGGGTCTGTTTTGGGAAAAAGCTGTTATTATCTTTGTTTCAAATGTAATCTGTAGAGTAAGTTCCTCCGAAAGTTAGTTTAGCCTACACCCAGGAATGAGCAGGAACAGTTTGGAGGCTAGAAGTAAGACAGAGTCTGTTATGTCAGATCTTTCACCATCATAATTTTCTCAGTTATAATTTTTGCAAACAAGGTTTTAGTCACTTTAGTCATCATTATTTATTTATAACATAATATAAGTGAATTAATTAGGAAACGTAGTTCTTCATTAATTGATAAAATAAAACACACCTGGGAATGAGGATAAATGAATACTATCATCCACTTTCTGCCAGGAACTTTGAACGTATTTTACATGGGTTAAGAAATTCTTTCATAGGATCTATTTTATTTTCATTTTACAGGTGAGTAGAACAAGACTTGGTAATTTCTCCAAGTCATAAGCTAAGGATTTGACAAACTAAAATTGAAGGCCTTATTGTTCAAATGCCAAAGCTATTACTATTTTTTCCATAGCTACTCCGTATATGTAAATAGAATGAGAACAAAATCTTTGTAAAATAGTACCATTCATTCTTTTCTGAATGTATCCTTTTATGCTGCTTCACCTTGTGTTTGTGAATGATGAAGTAGCAGCATAGAGGTTGAAAATAGTCTTTGTTGGGTTATCAAAGGGAAAATCTACCTAATAATCCCTGTGAAAAGTCCAATACGGGGGAGCTATTTATAACTATCAACTATATCTATCTCTATATCTATCTGTATACCTATCTATTGATAACTATCAACTATATCTCCATGTATACATGCATATATAGCATCAGACAATCACACAATTGCAGACCTTATTTTATTCAGTAACCACTTATTGCAATAAAAAGAATGTGCCTCAGCGAAGAAGATATCAAAGGGAGGGAAGAGGGCCTTTGGTTACTTTGGGGGCAGGCAAACATGGAAATCATTGCCAATTCTTATTCTGGGTTCCCGAGAGGCCGGCACGTCTGCTGGGGACTCTTGGCCAGCAAGAAGGTCCCAACCTGAATAGGGGAGTGCGCGGAAGAAAAGGTAGACAGAAAGCGGGGTCTGGAGGGCTGAATAAGCAAGACTTCAACAGCAATGCTTAAACAGCCACTTTATTGTGCACACAGTTAGTATATATATATTTGTCCTACGTCATTAACATGAACAGATACCATTACCTCATACATGAAAGCAGCACATAAGAACAATAGTAAAATTAGCTACATAACTGGGTACAATCAAGTCACGCAGGTGGTGGGGAAACTTATAGTTAAAAGTTACTGACCAATGCAAGTCACCAGAGAGGCAGAAACCCATTATATTTGCGCAGTCACAAGAACAAGCACAGGACCCAATAGTGGGTAAACAAAGTCATGAATCAGATACAGAAACTGGACACATTGTCCCGTCAGACCACATGCAGGCCACATCACAGTCTCACAAACTTCTTTTTATAATTCCTTTACCTGCAGTTCCTACTTTCCCATAGCTCAACTGCTCCCAACAGGAAACCGTGTCCGGGCTCAAGCTCACCATATGGCGAGGCCCAATTCTGAGGGGCCTCACATGGGAACATTCCCTACAAGCCTGGGCAACAGAAAGAGACTCCATCTCAATAAAAAAAAAAAAAAAAAGAACTCATTGATGTAACCAAAAACCACCTGTATTCCCAGAATCTATTGAAATAACAAAATAAATAAAAATAAAAGGTCAGAAGCAAGGATAATGAACAGGCAACCCATAGGAGGAAATGTTACTAGTTAACAAGGCTGCAAATGTTTTCACCCCCTGGGGATCAAATAAATACGAACTGATGTAAGATGTCATTTCTTGCCCTTCAAATCAGTGAAAGTTTTTGTAAATGGTAATTGTGAATGCTGGAAACTGTGCTGAAAGTCACTTTCCCACATTGCTGTGGCCTGTTTTTGGGAAGCAATTGGATAGTGTTTTCCAGGGGCGGCCAAAAGATCCATTCCGTTTGCTTCCGTGATTCCACTTCTAAAACTCTCTCCCAAGGAAATAATCAGAGATGTGATCACAATTTCTAAACAAAGAGGCTGTTACAACATCTAAAAAAACAATAGTGGGAGAAACAAATTAGAAATAGCTTAAATGTCTAACCATAGGCACTGATCACATAAACAGCCTATCATCTTGTTAGAAAAATATTCAGAAAGAGTTTGCACTAAGTTAGAAGAATGCTTATGCTGAGTGAGAAGAGATGCAAAATTGTGTATCCAGTAGGACCACAAATGTATATAAAATTGCGCAGAATAAAAGGACTTGAGATACTCATGACAAGAGTCCTAAAGAGAAAAAATTTCAAGTATGACAAGAGACTCTCTCTGGGGCAGATGTGGGGCATGTCTATACTGTTCTTGGAGCACAGAAAACAATACCACAAAATATGACACTTTCCATGCTGACCTGAACAGCAGCCTCAGGCTCCCTCTGATACTCCTCCTGTCTGTCAAGCTTCTGTCTCTCTCAAAGCACAGGCGGAGGCTGTTCTCGAAGCTCCCCTGTCTACCTAGAAAACAGACCCCCAGCAAGGAACACAGTTGCCTTTGTTGACGTAAAAGGAAGAAGTTGAGGCAACATTCATTTAAGTAGAAAGTTTATTTGGGCCAAACTTGAGGCTTGCAACCCAGGAGCATAGATTCAAATTGCTCTGAATATACCCTCCAATTAGCAGCAGTTACAAGTATATTTTTAAAGGAAAAGAAGAGACAGTTCCTGAGTCATCAAGAATTTACATGAAAATAATGTAAGTTTTGATTGGATATAGATTGTTCTTTTCACCACGAATTTCAGGAACATGAAGATAATGAGTGAGGCAGCTAGTCTGGAACAAAATAAGTTGTTTTGTGTGTGTGTGTGATGCAGTCTCATCCTGTTGCCCAGGCTGGAGTATAGTAGTGCAATCTCAGCTCACTACAACCTCCGCCTCCCTGGTTCAAGCAATTCTCATGCCTCAGCCTCCCCAGTAGCTGGGATTACAGGCACGCACCACCAAGCCCGGCTAATTTTTTGTATCTTTAGTAGAGATGGTTTTTCACCATGTTGAGCAGGCTGGTCTCCAACTCCTGACCTCGTGATCCACCCACCTCGGCCTCCCAAAGTGCTAAGATTACAGGCATGAGCCACCATGCCTGGCCAGAAACAAAAATAACTTTAAACAATTGTCCCCAGGTGTAGACACCGGGTGCTGGGTCAGGGAATGACGGAAGTTCCACACCTGTGTCTCTCTGGGTCAGCAGATCTCACAGTGCTCAGACTGCTCTATTTTTCTTTTCTCATATCCACCTTGTTGATCAAAAACATTCTGGTGGCAGCACTGATGATCAGCCTCTGCTTGGGTTACAGTGATGGAGATCCTTCATCCCTCAGTGCTGGGAAGGCTCATTCCTGGAGAGGCCTCAGTCAAGCCACTGACTTATATAACTGCTATGGCTTGCTGAATCATCTCCAGTCTTCAGAATATTATTTTTTGGTTTTCTTGGAAGAAGCAAAACAATGAGAGAGGCATAATAACAAAGCCTATTCCACCGGGGATTCAGTAAAAATGTAGGAAAATAATAAAAGAACTCTGGCCGGGTGCAGTGGCTCACACCTGTAATTCCAGCACTTTGGGAGGCCAAGACAGGTGGATCATGAGGTCAGGAGTTCGAGACCAGCCTGGCCAACATGGTGAAACCCCATCTCTACTAAAACACAAAATTAGCCTGGTGTGGCGACACATGCCTGTAATCCCAGCAACTTGGGAGGCTGAGGCAGGAGAATTGCTTCAACCTGGGAGGTGGAGGTTGCAGTGAGCTGAGATCGCACCACTGCTCTCCAGACTGGGCAACAACAACGAACCTCCATCTTAAAAAAGTAAAATAAAATGATAATAATAATAATAAAAGAACTCAAAAACAATGGTCGGGGCTGGAATATAATAACTGGTATACTATAGTTTTCTTCAGGAGCATAACTTTTTTCTCCAGTCCCCGTTTTTACCAAAGTTTAGTATCATACTTGGCCTGATTATTTGCATAAAGCACAGCAAGAATAGTGATTGGCCAAATAGACCCTTTTAAGTTGACTTTGCTGGAACATTCAGAAGGAATTTCAGTTAGCTTTTTAAAAGCCTCAAGGCTGGGAGGTCAAACCAAGGATTCACCATTAGACTGCACCTGTAATACTTGTACAAATTGGGTGAATTTCTCTCTTCCCAACGTTCTCAAAATATCTTTTGGTTCCTGGGCATATCAGAAAGAGACATTATTTACCACAAGATTAGAAACCTTGAAAGGGAACCATGTAGACAAGATACCAGGCCAGTTTTTCCAAGAGGCTTTTTATCAGCTCTATAAAGTCAATTTCAGTTCCTCAAAGCAGTGTTATCATATCTGAAAATATGCCATTCCAGTCAGAACCTTGATTTTTTTTTAAAAAAGTGTCTCAAATTGTGTCCTGTGACAGAAAACATATTCTTATTGAACTAATGCAAATAACTCAATTGCCATAGAATAAGAATACTCATGAAGAATTTCCAAGTTTGGGGGAAATCAGGTAGAGATAAAGGCAAATGTTTCAATTTTGTTTACAAAGGCATATTTTATCCAGCTGCTATAAGCTACAAATAGCTCAAAAGAAAAAAGTTTTCTTGACTCTGGAAATCAAAATACAATAAGAATCAGCAATGTTTCAAACAAAAAATCATGAAAGACATTTCAGTCCTCTATCAGTTCAGTCTCAGGTAATTAATTCTTGTCTTGCTTGTTGTTGGGTTAGCAATCTTCATGAATGCATCACTTTATTAGAGTTCCAAAGTTATGAAAAACCTGTATTCAAAAGTACAGGGCCAGGGTCCTTTTCCATGAATTTCCTTGAATAAAAAGCAAATTTGAACTGTAGCCAGTTGTAATCACTTTTTGAAAAGAATCAAAGTAAAGCAATAATTGTCTATGGATGGCAAAAGACTTAGGGTAGCCATAGTTAAAGATGCAATTAACAAGAAAATTTGATTATTTCTGTGGCATACAACAATTTAGCATAATAACTATAATTATGTCTGACAACATAGAAAGACCTATCAGAATATTAGGAATCTCATAACTTTACAATACAAATTAATAACATATCTATACAAATATAACTCAAACAAATTTAAACACCCTTTCTTTCTTTCTTTCTTTCTTTCTTTCTTTCTTTCTTTCTTTCTTTCTTTCTTTCTTTCTTTCTTTCTTTTTTCTTGAGATGGAGTCTCGCTGTGTCATCCAGGCTGGAGTACAGTGGTGCGATCTCAGCTCACTGCAACCTCTACCTCCTGGGTTGAAGTGTTTCTCCTACCTCAGCCTCCCGAGTAGCTGAGATTACAGGTGCCTGCCACCATCCCCAGCTAATTTTTGTATTTTTAGTAGAGGTGGGTTTCATCCTATTTGCCTAGCTGGTCTCAACCTTCTGACCTCAGGTGATTTGCCCTCCTCAGCCTCCCAAAGTGCTGAGATTATAGGTGTGAGCCACTGTGCTTGGCTAAACACCATTTCTTATTTGACAAAGTTTCCTGTAGGACTTTAATATACCAAGTAGGCTTAATATGTTTCTCTTGGACTTCCAGGAGTTCCTTTTTGAAAAAAGAAGATTTAGCACACTTGATTAAAATAGATCACTGTAAAATAATAGTCATTTATTTTGCCAAAGTGATTATTTAAAGATTTCAAAAAGCAACACCCTTTACTCTTTGATAAAGAGGAGATTCAGTTTTCCAATCAAAAGACCTAATAAAGACAGCATGAAGAATGAAACCAATGGAATCTTTTTTTCTCTTTCTTTTTTTGGCAGTTTACTCAAAAGGTAAACAAAGTATTTTATTATCTCTTGTTAATATTATATGAAACTCTTGTTCAAAAGATAAAACCAAATTCTACCTTTGCATCAGTATATTTTTAATGCTAAAGGTAATTTAATAAAACCTAATTATCAACAAATCCATCCAATCTCAATCAGCTTTGACCACATAAGATTTCCATAAACATTTTATAACCTCCTATAATTTTATATGAAAGAATAGATGGATGCCTCAAGAAAACTCTGTTATTCCAACACTAGGGCCCAGACTCTGACCCTGCACCAGTGAGTTTTTCATACTAGAGCTCAGTTTGCCCAGTTTTTAGAAAAATTAAATAATCTCCTTTTAATTTTAGCCAACTAGATCACACACAAAATTCCTTTCATGGTCTGGGCACAGTGGCTCACCCCTATAATTCCAGCACTTTTGGAGGCCAAGGTGGGCAGATCACCTGAGGTCAGGAGTTCCAGACCAGTCTGGCCAACATGGTGAAACCCTCTACTAAAAATGGAAAAATTAGCTGGGCGTGATGGTGGGCACCTGTAGTCCCAGCTACTCGGGAGGCTGAGGCAGAGAATTGCTTGAACCCAGGAGGCGGAGGTTGCAGTCAGTGAGCAGAGATCGGGCCACTGCACTCCAGCCTGCACAGCAAGAGCCAAACTCCATCTGGAACCAAAAAAAAAGAAAGAAAGAAAAACATTCTGTTCTTGAGATTAATCTTCCACAAACCTTTTTTTTTTTTTTTTTTTTTTTTTGGCTGGAGTCTCAAAAATCACGCAATAGCGTGATCTCGGCTCACTACAACCTCTGCCTCTTAGGTTCAACCGATTCTCCTGCCTTAGCTTCCCCAGTAGCTGGGATTATAAGCGTGCACCACCATGTCCGGCTAGTTTTTTGTATTTTTAGTAGAGACAGATTTCACCATGTCAGCCAGGCTGGTTTTGAACTCCTGACCTCAAGTGATCCACCGGCCTCGGCCTCCCAAAGTGCTGGGATTACAGGTGTGAGACCTCATGCCTGGCCATACCTTCCACAAACCTTCTACAACTCATGTACCCTTCAGTTTTGTCCTATATGTCCTTTTCCTATTGGCATTCCACCTTAGGACAAACACTTACTTTCTCCCTTAACATTTTGACCACAGGAAATTCTCTCTAAGAAGAGAAATTACTCTCTCTTTTCAACTTTATTTTATTCTCTGTATATAAAATTGTTTCTTTTGTAACTAGTAGTTTGAATTACATATATTAACAACCATTTTAACTTTTTCTTTTTTCAATTTTCTTTTTTTTTTTTCATTTCCAGTGGGGTGAAATTTAACTCTTAGCAACCCCAATTTCCAGTGAAAAACTCAGAAAGTAAGTAATTTTGAATTGTTCAATATCAGGTTTGTTTTTCTTTTTTCTTTTTGAGATGGAGTCTCAATCAGATCCCAGGCTGGAGTGTAGTGTCGCGATCTCGGCTCACTGCAACCTCCACCTCCCAAATTCAAGCAATTCTCTGCCTCAGCCTTCCAAGTAGCTGGGATTACAAGCACCTGCCACCACTCCTGGCTAATTTTTGTATTTTTAGTAGAGAAGGGGTTTCAACATCTTGGCCAGGCTAGTCTTGAACTCCTGACCTCGTGATCCACCTCCCTCGGCTTCCCAAAGTGCTTGGATTATAGGCGTGAGCCACCGCCTCCAGCTCTAATTACCAGTATTTCCAAATGAAGCCATTTCATAATTTCTAGAAAGATGGTTTTCCAATTTTCATTTATTAACACAGCTAAATATATTTAACTCTTTTTATATTGTATAAGGGACTTAAACATTTTATGATTATTATTTAATTTAGTATTAACATGACTTTAAGTCACTAAGAATTATGTTTAGAACTATGAAAAGCTGGATTATAAACTTTCATTCCATTTACACTCATTTAATTTATTTATTCTTAACCATTATGCTTGAATAATTCATTAAACAGAGCTATCA
This sequence comes from Cheracebus regulus, assembly GCA_963574635.1. NCBI lineage: Eukaryota > Metazoa > Chordata > Mammalia > Primates > Pitheciidae > Cheracebus > Cheracebus regulus. Next base: position 16,794 of record CAUYQU010028444.1, read on the forward strand.
TCATCTCAAGGTATTTCTTTGTTAAGCCTTCCTGCAGCCCAGGAAACTCTAAAATTAAATACCTGGGTATTTTGCTGATTAGAAGCTGCAGCTGCTTTCATTAAACCAACAAACTAGTCTTATTTACAAGATTTAACCAAGTCATGTGAACTAAAATGCATTCAAGTTTCTATTTTTCTAACAAAATAAGTGCTTACTTTTTCTTAAGCCAACTAATTAGAGCTCTTTTGACTGGCATGGGGGCTCATGCCTATAATCCCAGCTACTCAGGAGGCTGAGGTGGGAGATTGCTTGAACCCAGGAGACAGAGGCTGCAGGTAGCCAAGATCATGCCGCTGTACTCCAGCCTGGGTGACAGAGCGAACTCCATCTCAAAAAAAAGAAAAAATTTAAATCTACCTATAACCTGGAAGTCTCTCCACCCCACCCCACTTTGAGTTGTTCTACCTTTCTGAACCAAACCAATGTTTATCATAAATATATTTTATTGATATCTCATATTCCCCTAAAATTTATAAAATCAAGCTGTGCCTCAACTGCCTTGGGCACCGTAAGGTCTTTTAGGCTGGCTGACTGCACCCTGGACAGCATGGTGGCCTCTGTGACCTGCACGTACACTCCAGACTAGTTCCTGGAACTAGAAAGTCTGAAGTAACTGGAAGACCACAAAAAGAGGAAGAATGATCAACCTCTGCAACACCTAATTAACTTTGAGACATTCTTCTATTATTCCTTATTCCCGCCTCAGCTGATAAGGCAACTGGATTTTGTAACCGACCTTGGTCAACCTTGTGACTCCAGACCCTACCACCCCCTCCCAGCTTGCAAAAGCCGCCCTGACCTGTAACTTCTGTAACTTTCCACTGCCCACCCCAAACCTACCAAACCAACTCCTATCCCACCGCCCTGCGCTGACTCTCTTTCTGGACTCAGGCCATTCGCACCCTGGTGAATAAACAGCCATGTTGCTCACACAAAGCCAGTTTGGGGGGATCTTTTCATTCCGAGCGTGCATTTTAACAGGCACATGTTCACAGGGTCTTCTGAGGGCTGTGTCACCGGCCATGGTCATTCATATTTGGCTCAAAATAAATTCTTTAAATATTTTAAGCGTTTGACTCTTTTTGTGGACAATAATTTGGCACCCAACATAGGGAATGATTTCGTCAACAGCTGTGATCATGCCACTGCACGCCTGCCTGGGCAACAGAGTGAGACCCTTTCTCAAACAAACGAAGGCTCCTCTGGATGTCTTCATGTGGTCTCAAAAATGGCAAAAGGAAGGAGAAGCAGAAGTGGTAGGAAATAGAATAAAGTCTTACAGGAGCTGATTTCGGGAGATTTTAAGCTTTCTAAAAGGCCAATTACGTTTTATATTTTTCTCAGCAAAAATCACACCAATGAAATGGAAAGTCAACAGAGGAAGCAAACACTTTTAAAAAGGGGTTTCAGTCAACTCAGAAAATTTCCAGAAACAGAATCCAAAAGGAAAAAGCAAAAAGGCCTTTCTTTTCCAAAAAAATATAGCCTAAATATCAGCTTTTAATTAAGCTGACTTCTGACTGTGGATCTCAAAAATAAACAAACAACAATAACAAAAACCCTTCAAATTTCTTAATATCAGATTTCAGCCACGACAAATATAAAGTAGGTTTCCCATTCTGTTTGTCGGGTTCTAAAGCCAGCTTTTTTTTTTTTCTGAGGCAAG